>JNEY01000860.1:58744-71298 GCA_020875895.1 Aphelenchus avenae
ACGCCTTTACTTTTCTTGTTTTTAAAGCAAATACGGTAGAATTGGCTGGTGCGCTTTCGCCGCATTAGAGCCGAGCTTTTACTGATCGTTAGCAGGTTTTTAGGCTTAGGCCCTGAGGATTTGGGCTGCGGATGTGAGCAGATCCTCGAATTCGCCACTGTCCGCATTGGCTGGCCCCTCCAAGCAATGCCACTTCCCTGGAAGTGCACCTGGCCACAGCACGCTTCCCAAAATCCCTGGCTGCCTGGTGCGTATGCTCACATTATCCGTCATAATTCTTGCGGCGCCGCGACGTCTGCCGCGCACAATGGCGTCCCCGGGGACAAATTAGCGCGCGCCATGATCCTCGAAATTCCCCCAAAATCGTCCGATTTGAGGTCGCCCGAGACCGGCACGATTTTAACCCATTTCCGAGCGCCGAAACTCGGCCTATAATTATCGTCCTCCTCGCTGATCCTCACGTCCATTCCTTTCTCCTCCTGCTCCTCGAGGTCTCTAAATCGAGGAGGAGTACTCCTCTCTCCCTCTCCTCCGTCCTGCGTGGAGGAGCAGCGCGGATGTGACAATCCACGCGACGCGCGCGACGCATTCATCTTTGTTGTTATTTGTGGACGACGCCCATCCCGCGGGGACATCGGCGTTGGGTGTCCATTGCGCGCTTGGGCGCGACACTGATCCACCGCCCAACGTCCCCACACACACATGGGGCCCATCCGTTTTGGAAAATGCGCGCTGGGAGCCGGCGGCTGGGCGGAAGAAAAACTCAAGGCCGCCACGATGGCTGGGCGGTGGCCACTAGCTCCATCAGCATGCCTTCGCGTGTGCGGGATGAACGTCTGCCACAAGTGGTGGTGGCAATCGTCGGCGGGTGATGTGTCGCAGGCAGCCTTGTACGGCACCTGTCCGACCTCGTCGCTCGGACGGCGAAATTTTACGGCGCGCGAATCGGAAAAAAGTAGTTGTAGGAGTTCTTCCGCCGATCTGGGAAAACACCTTGGGAACACCTGCCCGAGCCAGTCAGTCAGAGTGTCCATTTTCGTCCGAGCATCGGAGTAGTTCATTCCCAAATGGACATTTTGAAGGGCAGACCATTGTCCACTTTTGGTGTCTTCCGTTCTCATTCCTGGCTCAAACATGCAATTACTGGAGCTCGCGTCTGGCCGGAGCTGGAGCTTAAGCTCACTCCCTTAGAGCCAGGAGCTCCGATAAGGACAGCTTCGTCATAGTGGCCAGCGTGCAGATCTTAGTGGGTAATGCTCGGCTGATTTCGAGCCAAGTCGCACTCATCGCTAGCTAAGCATTTTAGTCCTTATAAAAGGGAAATGGAGTATTTCCTGATTTGTGCAGCTTTTCCGGGCCGCACGCGCTTTCCCGCGAAAAAACCGACGTGACCAATCATGTTGCCTAATTAATACAGGTTTTTAGGCGTGCCAGACCATAACGGACGGTGGCATGTCAGAAAAAATGCAAAATTTTTCCAAAGCCGAGAAGGGCTGACTGTCTCATTCAGAGGTATTTTTCCAGAGATGCTGAAAAAAGCCAAACAGAAGCAAAAATAGGAGAAAATCGGTATCGCCAATCACTTATAAAGTCTCCTTTTTTACTCGTCTTCCGCTCTCTTGAGCTGTTTGAACTCTCCTTACCGACACAGTGGCCCACCGTAACACCTCACGCGCCTCGTTCGCACCGATTTTTCTTCCCACTACCGCTACTCGTCATTAAAACACCTGCGCGATGATGCGCCGCGGCGGCTGCAGCGCTGCAGTGATACCATCAGTCCATAAACCACCTTCGTTCCGCCATTTGGCGCGACTTCTCCGCGCGATCTTGACGCGTCTCCGTAATGAACTCTTCGCTTCCGCGACGCATTCGCACGGCCCGTTATCGCGCGGCGGAAATCTAACCGTAAAATTCGAAGAATCCCCGGTCGTCAGCCGAGTGGAATGCGATGCGGACGATACCTTCACCTTGAAAAATCTGGGTTTCCTGCGCGAGCTGCTGTATCTCGATCTCGTGACGAGCTAAGCCTATGTATGGTCTTGTCGTATTTTCCGATTAAATGAGGCAGGCCTCGGTATTTTTTCATGTCTGAGATTTCTATGGAGAATGCCCGCTGTGCTTGCAAATTTTTCGTACTATTGGAATTTTTTGAAATCTTATGGATAATCTAGGGGTTTTGCTATAAAAATTTAAGTTTCGCATTTGAATTTAAAAATACATTTAAACAATCTAAAATTTAATAATATTTTTCGATTTTCAAAAGTCGAAGATACTTCACATAGATCTCTTCGGACACTGTTCTAAGATAACGGGCAAGAATATTCCTCGTCCAGTCCTATTTTCACTTTTAGCGTCGAATTCGTCACGACGGCAATCCATCATTTTTTCAATTGCACTTGCTTCCGCCTGAAGAAGAACGGAAACAAGCGTCGCGACACGTTTCAGCAAAATGTTTTATTCGCGAGTATAAACATAGACGTTTCTCTTCCTTTTCCCTTGACTCCGCTAATTCCCTGCGGCACGACAGACGTTGCGTCATGCGTGAAAGGCGTCAGAGTTCTCGGCTTGCTTAAAGCGTTTCCTCCCATGCTCTGGGACTGAGTCATCTGAAGGTCTTGCGATGGCTGCTAGGGCTTTCAAAGTGGTTTCCCTGCGTGATTAATATATTCCTACGGGAAATTTCTTTTAAACCATCGCTTTTTATGTCTAACGAGGCAACGAGTGTCGTCCCCCGGACCATAATTTTCCTGTTTTTGGAATGAGCGACATTTTCTATTTTTTTCTACTTTCCCTCATCTCATAGTTTTCTTCTCTAGTCAACACTTTTCCCATAAAATATGCGTAAAAAATTTTAAAAAATTTAATAAAAATCAACGCGGAAAAGAGGCTCTTTGACTTTAAAAAAGACATCGTACGGCTGTTTGTTGTCCACTTTCTTCTACACTTTTTATAGGTAATTCATTTCCTGTAGGCTATCATCAGTACAGCTGCCGCTTTTTTCTCTGCAAGCCGCAGCTTTTTCTCGGTTTGCATTTCTGCTTTGCCATGCGCCACTTCATTGTTGCCGCCGGGCCGACCAAACCACAGACGACTGACTGTCCTCCCAACGGTCCACCTCGCGTATCGTTCCGCATGTCCATTCTCTCTGCAGCGTCGTCATCAACGGCGCATTGTCCATGCGTCCAGCGGTCCAAACAGCGACGACGTCCACACACGCGTTGTGGACAAAAACCCGCGTGCGTTTCGGTCCAAAACTCGCGCACGCACCGTTGGACAAACATCGTCTTCTGTGGACGGCGGCGTTGTGTACACTCCATGATCTCCTTCTTCTGAATGCAGCACGATGCATGTTGCGGCGCTGCGGATTCGCGCCATTGCATCCGCCGCGTCTAAAAATGGAAGGGAATAGGCTCACGCTCCTCACTGAATGTTTTCGATCTTTGGAATGTGATGGCGATAGGAGCGATGGACTTGAGCGACTACTTTTTCTTCCAAGTCCAATGCACCCTCCAGCCGTTTTGGCGCCGTGTCAGATGTCCTAATGGGGTGAAGATGCGTTTTGAGAATGCGCAAACGTGACGCTTGATGGGGTTGCTCTCATAACTTGCTTGTAATGAGCTTTTGGGGTCGTAAAAGATCTCTGGCGACAACCCTTTGTGCCTTCGCGGCTTACATTTGGGCATGATTTAACCCTTAAAGTCATGGTCACAATCAACGCTGATTGCGGTCCTAGCTTCAGGGCCCAAGCCGGTTGTGAGCACCCACCTCAGGCTATAGGCCACACGTTTTGTCTGATGGTCCAGGGCGCATTAAAGCTGGGGGTGAAAAACGTTTTCTGTTAAACTTTTATCACCTTATGTAGGATTTTGGGTATTTAGTTAAAAATTAATTCTTGTAAAAACTGCCGGAAATTTGGGCCAAAAGGCTGTCCTTGTGGGAACGATCTTAGCATGTTCGTTTGAGACCCTTATTTTTAGCTACATCCTAGCAGCCAAAAGCAGCGCGGGAAATGTCGCCTGTCCCAAGACTGTTCGCGAAGATCCCTTGTTTGAAGCTCGAAGCACTTGCCCAAACGATTCCGCTTTGTTGCTCATACTCGCCGGCTTCTTCCCCGTTCTTATCGCGATGGGTGAGCGGCGGCGGCCATCACAGCGGTTTTCTCGCGTTGCCGCAGCGCTTCCCGCTATCATCGCCACACTTCCGCGGCCGCCGCGCCCACAGCACTGCACCGCAACGCCGCGCGGCGCGATTTGCCACCGCGCTGCAATTGACCCGAATTCTAATGCGTCCGCGCAGCGCACCGCTGCAACGGTCACTTTCGCTCACGCGCAGCGCAGCGCGAAACCCGCTCCGAAAAGCGCACGGCTTTTTCCCGCACTTCCCCGGGATATGTGCACTTTCCCGGTTCCATCCCACCCTCCGTGCCGTCGTCGTCCGCGGCGAGCGGCCCTCCGCCGCTAACGGTGCGACGCGGGGATAATCCTCCGAATGCGTGAACGCAAAAACGCGTGAAATCCGGCGTTAACCTCGCGGGTAGGACGCGTTTCGCTTTCAAGCGCCGCGCAGAGACGCGCAGCGAAACCGTCAAGCTCCGCCGGCGGATGAGGCTTATGAGGTCGGCAAAAAACAATGCTTGGAGCGTTATCCGGTCGTTATCCTCTTCCATTGCTAGTTTCCTGCCGCCGACGGTTACCCTTATATGGCGTCGACGCGTCTGCTTCCGTTGTGATGTCTCTTCTGCCACAGGTCTTCTTCTGTGGATGCGGTAATTCCCGAAGGCAAACGCAGGTTTTGTTTGTCTTGCCGTATCAAAGTCCACTTGCGATACTGCGAAGGGCCCTTCAGCCTGCTAGGACATTCCGCATCGCTATTGTTTAAATTTATATAACGACCTGATTTTTACGCTATTTTTCCGGGACTCTACTGTGGATCCAGACAATTCCGCGAAACGTCGCTTTAGTTACTCCTTGGTTAGAAAGTTTCACACCAATGTCAAGGCGCTCATTTACTCCGACTTCGCAGGTTTTGCGCTCCTTCTGCTCCCATACATTTGGAAGACTTACTCGGTCTCGGCCCCGCCTAAATACCTCTCTGTTCTGAGATTTGACCTAACTGCCTTCTGCCAGGAGGCTAAATTTGTCCTGGTCTTGCAACTTTCCCACTCTTGCTAGTTGACTTGTCCCAGTGGAGACAACGCGTCGAAGTAGATGCGTCTTTTGCAGGTTTTTTTAGAACTTTCTGCGTCCTTTAGCGTTAAAAACACCGACTGATGTCCCCGGTGTCCGTATTTTTCAGGGTCATCCGAAGATCGCTCTCCTCACAAGATGTGTCTGGTCTCCTCTCCTTGGTTTGCCCAACAACATCGTTTTGAAGAGGGCCTCAATAGGTGTGCGCATACTAGGGGATTAACGCTCGATTTTATAAGTTGACACTACAACATTTCCCGTGACGAATTCCGACCCGCTCAACTAATAATAGCTCCTACGTTGTGTGTCTTGAGGAACCGCTCCTGAGAGAAACGGGGGCAATGATCCGGAGCCAGGGGTCGTAAATCGGCCGGCGACAAAGACGACTTGCAGAAAGAGTAATAAACAAGCAATAATTTCCCCTTCTCTCCATCACTCTCGATCGCTGTCTTGCTCAGATTTCGGGATTTATCGCCCGTCGAGAGTGTGGCTCGCTCATGTTCATCTTTTCGTATGCAGTCGGACAGGTCTTCTCGGCGTTATTTTCGTCGTGGAACATAGAAATAATTAACCAGTTTTCACTGACTATGTGTGTGTAGACATTTAGACCAGTGGCCGTACAAAGTTTCCGCTTCCACTGGCAAGCATGGTCGCAGGGGAGCCTTTCAGGCTTCGGACTCTCAAGCGTCGTCGGAGGTTTTAAGCCGGCCGCTATATGGAACCGACTTTCCAAAGACCGATAAAAACATGAGAACGTTTTCGTCTTAACAATACGTCCGGCGGAAAAATGCATTGGTAGAACTTTTGCACTACCATAATTAACGGCGAAAAATGGAAATATTCGCTAAGCATGATGAGATTTAAGGCAATCTGGCTTAGGACCGAACAGCGAATATTTTTTTTGTTCTCCCCGCGTCTGAGCCCCTTTCGTCCCGAGCTCACCTCCCCCCATAGCACGCTTATTAGGCCACCTGCGCCGCATTCCTGGACCCGGGAGGCCTACAAGTCTCGTCGGTCAAAGTGTTATCCTCGGTGTATCGAATTACCAGCGCTTAGCGCTCTCGAACAGCCCGTGCTGCATCGTGCTGGTCTCAAAGCGGTTTCCAACGCAGTTTATTCGGCACCTAAGCACCTGTTTCAGGCGGTCGCATGTCCTTGGCACCTTCGAAATTTCTCAGAGATGTGCCCTTTTCCAGGCTTAGTTCACGAGCTTTTCGAAAACGGGACGTCTCGCACTCCGTCTCCGCGATCTGTCGCAGACGTAAACGTCGGCTTTTTCTCCGGTTTTTCCCTGCTCATTCTCTGCGCTTCGAGCGGATGGCGTCATTTCCGCGTTGTCCCTTCGACCAGGGCCTTATTATGGATCGCCCCGGCGGGTAGGGGAGGTAAACACGGACGGAAAAGGTGGGTTCCAGGGATGGGACCGAGCCTCGGTCTCGGAAAACCTCGGTGCATTTTGGCGGTCTCGGTCTCGGTCGAACCACTACCAGGGAACGCAGGGATTTCCGCTACCGCAGCACTTGATGTCTTCCAATAAGTCTTGACCACAACGTTTCTTCCGCAGTCGTTTCCGTGGTCCGCAAGTGAGCGCATCCGTTCCTCCACGACGCGTCACCATGCAGAACCTCCGCCGCCACCAGCGCCGCTTTTAATCATCGCCCGGCGCGTTGTTGATACCCCTAAATTTTCCGGCCGCAGCGGCGCGCCGCCGCGCCGCCGTTGTACCTTAATTTCTCCGGTGCGGGCCCCAGCGGCGCCATAAATCGTCCCCCGCGCGCGTTCGGTCAATTAATTCCGCCGCGCTTGGCAGAAAGCGATTAGCGCTTGTCCTCCTCCTCTCTTTCACCCGGCGGACGACCAGCGGCTCGCGCCACGACGGAATTCCGCGTGTTGTTCTGTTCTTCTTTCGGAGGCGCAAAAAACGAGTTCCAACTTAAACGGATTTTTTTGGCTTCGGGAATGCCATGTCCATTCGTGGGAGACGCTTCCTACAAAAGTTCAAAAGAGAGGGTCCCACTAGGGATCATCGAAAGCACAACCGAGGGAACTTGAAATACCCCCAGAGGGCGTACGAAGCTGAGCAAAAGGTCAGCGTAAACCTCTACAGTCTCCTGCCAATGATCAAGCATGGTTCTTGTTTCTTCACATTTTTGTCTGGCGCGAAAAACGGGCGACTTACCGTTTAATCTGGCAAATTGATCGTAAAAACCAAAGCATCTACTAGGAAAAAATTCCCAGTTTTCTATTATAAAGGAAAATACCTTCTCAGATGGCAGTACAGAAATAAGTGAGCAGCCAAAGTGGACCTATACGACTTGCGTTTTTCATGCCTCCCCCAACATACCGTTCGTTTTCTTGCAATTCCCCACTCACTTGAGCCATATCTCATGCCCTTCGTCGCGGCGTGATTTTCCTACTTACCTATGTCACTATTACCGAGACTTATTACCCGACGCCCTTTAGCGCATGGTCAGCTAACTCGTCCATCCCTCTGCACTGAGCATGAGCTCGCCTTGCGCGCTGGTCTACACTAACCCGATCTACTGTGAGACACCGCCGCTACCCACAGACTCAGCTCGACAATACTCTTCCAGCAGCACCGACAGCGGCGGCCAGGACTCTGGCTATTCTTCGCAGCGCTCAGAAGGCGTGAAGGCCCCTTCTCTGCCCACGTGGACGTCGAAGACTCTGAGCGAAGTGCGCTTCATCGACACCTCCTCGTCGGCGTCGTCGCGGAAGTCCTCGATTTCACTGGAGTCCTTCGGCGGACCTCGCGAAGCGCCGTCCAAAGCTGAAGACGTCACTTCATCAAAGGAATTCACCTGCGTCTCGCCGCTCTATTCGTCCGACGTTCACGAGGTCTTGACCGTTCGCACCGCCGTGCATGAGTCAGCGGAGGACGCGGAAGTTCGTGAATTAACGCAGAGCATGTCCGCAAGCGGGCCAGAAGCGCGTGAACAACGTGAGAATTCATTAGTGACGGCCCCACCGGTGAAGCCGCGCCGCACAGCACCGCAGAACGCGCAGAAAACACCGGCCAAAACCGCCTCGTCATCCGCAAAGTCGCAAGAATCGGACGCAATCGCAATGGAGAAGCGGTATCGGAGGCCGACGTCGTCTGCCCAGGGGCAAGAAGTCGTGTACCGCTCGGTCAGGATGAAACCCACGGACCGAGCGGCTCGGAGGAAGATGCGACTGAGTGAGCTTTTCGACGAATTCGGCAGGAATCAAGACCAAACTTCGCAAGCGTCCACGAAAACAGCGAATCGTCAGCCGGTTTCCGACCGAAATCCACCGGCGAGCGCCCGCTTCCGACCCCCGCCGGAGCCGCCTCGGACCGCAAGTAATCCGCCCGGGCCGGAGCCCACTCGGAACGGGACGATAATCGTTCTCGGGACGCCCCGCCAAGCTCGCCCAGGACCCGCAAGTCTACCGCCCGGAAGTCAAGATGCGCGCGAAACAGCCGCATGCAGCGCCGCAACAGTCCCAGTACAACGTAAAGTTGCGCTTCCGACAGCCGACTTCCTGCTGCGGTCCTACGGAAGACTCTCGGAGGTCCGTTCCGACGGAGGAATCGCTCGGAATCGACGAGACTCAGCTCAGAGCCGCGTCGATATCGCGGCAACTGCGTCGGCCGAGAAGCCTTCTGAGCCCACAGAAGGCCGCCGCCTCCAGCGTGCCCCTGTCCCCGCTCGTGGGGATCAAGGAGGACGACGACGACGTCTTCATTCCGCCCACCGTCCGTGCCACTCAGACGCTAACAAATGTGCCGTTCTTCGCAGCGCCGCGACCCTCTGCAGCGCCGCAGAGGCCCATGTCGATGTCGGCGTACGTCCGCTCGCCGTTTCGCCATAGCGACGTGGAGCCCGGCCGGCTCGGGAATCCCGGCGCTGAGCGTCCGAGCAAGGACGCGACGAAGCAGCGTCGTCGGCGCAGCTGGCTTGTCGGCTCCTCCTCCTCCTCGACGTCCACGAAGCACACGAGCCTCTATCTGCCTGACGAGGAGCTCCCGGAGGCCAAGTCCGCGACCGCGTCCTTTCTCAGCTTCCTCTTTGGACGGAAAAAAGCGGCGGATTCCGTGAAGTCTTCGCGAGTGACTAGTCCAGAGCCACCGTCGATCTCGGTTACGACAGGCTCGGTAAAGAGCCGTTGCGTTGCGATGCACCAAGCATCACTGCGTGGACCTCCGCCGGCGTACGCGGAAGTGGTCGCCGAATGTGTAAGCTCAAAACTACGATTTGGTGAACGTATTTTTAATTTGATTAATTTAATGACTAATAAAAAAAAACCAAGTTTAAGTTGGAAAAGCAAAACTTAATAATAGCTAAACTGAATAAAATCTAACTCAGTGAAAGCAGTTGACCTCAGTGGGCCGTTAGCCTAGCGTAGGATGCGCCGTAGTCCTTAGAGAGAACTAGGAGAAGTTGAATGCATTTGACTTATTATTGCATTTCAGAGACCCGACTTGAGACCTGGAGCCAGCGTGAAGGACAACCGAAGGACGCGCGACACTATCAGAGAGGTGAGTCGGATTGTTCTTAATTCGTATTTGCCATTATGGGGCTTCTAAGGCTTGTTTAACGCTTCGGCGTTCAGAACTTTGCTTGGCTTCCAACCTAGGGCTTTTCGAACATGCTAGTCCGATGTACTCATAACTTGGTAAATCCGAACCAGACGCTAACAATGGTCGTTTTCAGGTTTTGGCTCGCACGCCTCCCTACCCGCAAATCATCCTGCCCGCCAATGGCGGCATCTCGGGCGGCTTCTGGATGGACGGCGTCAGCTCGGCTACGATCAACATCGACGACGAGGTTGTTCTGGGTAGAACGTCGTCGGTCAGCAACAGCTGCGCTCGCTTCAAGCTGGAGACCGACGACACCGCCAATTGCTATCGGCGATACTTCATTGGACGGGTATGTAAAATGTTCAAAATATCGGTTAACTTCAAAAAATACATATTTAAAATTAGTCTAAATTTAAAATTCCAATTTTATTGAAATTTTTTTTAATAACTTTGTTTAATTTAAATGACAATATTGAAATGTCGTGATTATCGAAATTAAAATATTTTCTTAACGCTTTCAAAGCGAATTGCACATATTGTATTTAGATAAGTCCACAACCAATTTTTTCAAAGACAAAATAACTCTTGTTTTTTAGTTTTACGTCCTTCCAAATACATTTAAAATTCCCGCTTTAAAAATATTAATTTTCCCTAATTAGGAACATCACAACTTCTACGGCATGGACGCCAACCTCGGCCCGCTCATCCTCAGCGTCCGCACAGAGACGATTTCCTCACAGCACCACTTCCGCATAATCCTCCGAACCCGACAAGGGACCGTCCACGAAATTGTGCCCGCCACTGCTCTCGGCGAGCGTCAGTCCGCCAGCCGAATGGCGAAGTTGCTATGCGACGAGATCACCACGGAGCACCTCGTGCCGATCGCCTTCCCCGGCGGTAGCGAGCTCATCCTCCAGTACGACGAGCACGTCCTCACAAACACGTACAAATTCGGTGAGTACCAAAACAGTGAAAAATGACCGATTATCGATAACGATTCGTGCCGAGTACTGAGCCTAAGCCTGAGAGGGTGCATTATTTTAGGCTTTGCTTGCCTAAAATGTTATAAATCGGCAACCGTACTTTTTCACGGCCCGTAGCGTACTCCGTACCATAGAGGAACGGTACGGAGTACGGTACTGCTGGGTCAGTTCATCGAGTACTATTCCGTGTTACGGCACGTACCGCATTGGTACGGTACGGTAGGGTTGGCGGATACCCCCTTCGTACCAAACTCCGTTCCGTACTGACCCGCCCATATCGAACTACGTTCCGTACTGACCTCCTCCGCACCGACGTCCGTTCCGCTGAGAACTGGAACGGTAAAAACGGCCGTTTTCCTTGCCGTTCTTCACTAAATCGGCACTGAACAGAGTCAATTTTCAAGCCGTTTCGTACTTGTGCTGAACGTTGCCCCCTACCGTTCCGTTTTCCGTTCCGTAAATAAAACGGTACGGAGTACGTATGGTTCGATACGGCCCGCCAAGTCTTCGGCACGAGAGGGATCAGTATTGTACGAAATACGATACCGCTACCAGTAGAAGATAATTTACTCCATACAGATGTAAAACAAGCAATATTTTTGACATTCATTCAGGCGTCATCTATCAACGCTACGGCCAGACCACGGAGGAAGAGCTCTTCGGCAATGCAGTCACTAACGCTGCCTTCGACGAATTCCTGGCGGTCCTCGGCGACCGAGTTCCACTGAAGAATTTCGAGGGCTACCGCGGCGGCCTCGACATTCAGCACGGTCAGACCGGCGTGGAGTCCGTCTACACGCAGTTCAAGCAGAAGGAGGTGATGTTCCACGTGTCGACGCTGCTGCCGTACACCGTCGGCGACACGCAGCAGTTGCAGCGCAAGCGGCACATCGGGAATGACATCGTCGCCATTGTGTTCCAGGTGGGTACGAAGTCAGAACTAGGGTTGGACAAGAATCGGCATAGGGTATTGGCCGTTTTTTGGAATCGGAACCGCGTTTTAAATTGCAAAAATGGTTCGGAGTCGGCTCAAGGGTTGAGGGCGCTATTCAGGACCTAACGAAGTAGGCAGCTAGACGTCGGTCCGTATGAAGTCCTGGGCTGACGTTGCGCTTCGGCTAAATGTCTCTAGGACTTAGGCCTCATGTTGCAGAGATTTAGGCCTAATTTTCGCTAACATACGTCTCTAGTCTGCGCTGTGAACGTGCCTTTATGTGCCTAAAACTTGAGTCTTGCTAGACATGAAATTAGGCCTCCTGCCGAGCTCTGAGATCCTCTTAGTCCAGCCTATAGGTGGTCTAAACATCGGGGATGGAGAACTACTTCAACCCTGAGTCTCGTTTTAGAGAGCCTTTGACAGTTTATAGACCATTCTTAAAGTGCGTCGGTAAACGCTTCCAGGGAAGCCTAAGCTTGAGGAGCCCCTTCATATTCAACAAAAGCAGAATCGGAAGGTTGCTAACTCCGTAGACATTCGTTATTCTAGGAGGAAAATACGCCGTTCTCTCCCGATATGATTGCTTCGAACTTCCTTCACGCGTACATCGTCGTCCAGCCGATCGACGCATGCACGGACCGCACTCGGTACCGTGTCTCAGTGACCGCCAGGGACGATGTTCCATTCTTTGGTCCGACGCTGCCGGCTCCCTCGATCTTCCGCAAGGGACAGGACTTCCGTAACTTCGTTCTCACTAAGCTGATCAACGCCGAGAATGCGGCGTACAAAGCGGAGAAGTTCGCAAAGCTAGCGGTGAGTGAAGACGAGAAACCGAAGCCGTGCTGTACTCCGTACCGTACTGTCACTCCTACCCTGCCAGTACT
>JNEY01000861.1:8202-41787 GCA_020875895.1 Aphelenchus avenae
GCCTCGCCGACCCCGGCCGTCAACGGCCGTGGGCGGAGCAACAAGGAGTCCGGGCGGCAAAGACGTGCGGATCGACTCCGCGGAAGGACGCGACCGAAGATCGGAGAGCGTCTGCGGTCAAGCCGCGTGAGCTGCTGTGGGGAAAATGTGCGCCCGTAGACGGGCCATGAACCGACGAGGAAAACAATCCTCGTCGGCGGGGAGCGACGGAGCCGCTGAAGCGGCCGTGAGCCACCGAACGACCTTGAGAAAGGACCGTCGGGCGGCGGGTGTGAGTCTGGGAAAGGTCGCTATCCGCGATTTTAATCGCGAGCGAGAGGCCGTGAACGACCACAATCGAACAAAAGAACACAAATAAAGGACCAAAGTCCAGCAGCAACCTGCCGGCCTACAATGGCCCCTTAAACCGCTCATGAACCGTATTCGGTTCATGACACAGCTTTGCGTATGACCCCGATTACGCCTTTAGGATAGTAAGGTTATGACCATACCTAGACCATGCTCCGAAGGCACCAGAGTTTTTGTTGGGACTGTTCCGGCGTACATTCCATTCGTCACCGGCATTTTAGGGCTAAATGTCGGCTTCTTCTTCTCTACAAAGGACGAGGTGAAGAGGGCCACGAAGGTCTACCGCATCATCTCGAGCAAGTGGGGCGACTACGCCAAGCCAATGTGAGTCGAGTAAAAGCCTAAAACAGACCTAAATTTCAAGAACCTCCACTCTTTGTCGTGGATATAGCAGGGTGCTTTAGCGACCCAGTGCTCGACAACGGCTTCCGTGGAGACCGACTTGTCATCCTTATCCCGAACGGCTACCGCTCCTGGACCTACTTCGGCATTGTAGCGGAAAAGTCTTGGGTAAGTTAGAGCCTACATATTTAAGGTTTAAGTTCTTTTTGCTTCGCCACAACGTCGTCTAACTAGCTCGAAATGCGAAAGACTTAAGCTGTGGCTTGTCTAAGTCCAAGCTTTCTGCGTGAAAGATGCTTGAATATGCGTCTTGCTTCCCTAGACGCGGCCTAGATGCACGTGGCCTGCTTGAAATGCACCTATGCTTAGGCCGTAGTCTAAGTAAGCCTTAGGCTTGTTGGTTATCGTTTCAGCGTTGTTTGCTCGAAATGCGTCTAGTCCGCGTTTCTCTTCATCCTTCTCTGCACATTTGTGATTCTTTTTTTATTCCCCAAAGACCCGCACTGTGCACCTTTGCAAGCGATAAAGCACTTAATACACATCATGAGACTATTGTCCACTCCTTATTCGGTGTCTTCGTCCATGAGGCGCCTTGTATCGTCTCGTTGCCCGCTAGCGCGTTCCCGGTCGATCCAGGACTGGTCGCCCTGACGTCTTGCGGGCCTTGGGAAGAATGTCGAGTAAGTAAACCTGAAAAAAGAAGGACTATCTTCTTCCAAGGTTAGCAACAATGATGAACAGACAAACTTTAGTGCACTAGGCTGTAGGATATTCTGAGGGATTTTCCGTTCGGCTTCTGTTCTACCGCTAAAATTTTCCCCTTCCCGATCCGTTCCGCTCTCCGTTTTGCTCTTGTATGGCTCATTCCATACTTCGTTCTGTTTCACCCAGCCCTACTCGGCAGCGAAAGAAGAAGATGGAAGGTTACTTACCATATCGCTACAATGACGCAGAAAACCACTAGGAAGGCGACGATGAAGCCGTGGATGCTCATGTCGGCCACCGCGTGCTTTAATTGCGAGTAAAGCTGCGAAGGGCTGGCTAGGTGCTCGAGGTGCGCCGTCTTGTCTGAAATGTACAAAGTTCACAAAGACTCTGTCACAGTCAAATTTAGACTTCGGCAAACCCCTCCCGTGCCGTACTGACTGTCCCCGTACCGTACTCCGTGCCGTACTCTACGGCCCGGAATAGGGCACGGCTGCAAAACAGGCCCTATTCCGTGCCGTTCTCCACTAAAACGGCACGGAACGGCCTCTGTTTTCCAGCCGTGTCGTATTCCTTGCCGTACCAGTACGGCACGGAGATCGGCTCCGTACTGAAACCCCACCCGTACCGTATTCCGTGCGGAGTATGGACGACGGCACGGAACGGAACCCGGCTCGATACGGTTGCCGAAGTCGAGTCGAAGTAATCAGTTCTAACCTGCGTTCCGTACTGGCATCTCCATTCGATGTACCCAATTAACCCTACCATGTAAGGCAATATCGTGTCGTAGCCGTATGATAAACTGCACGGCAGAATAATGTCATTAATCTCCGTAGGGCCCTTGAGATGCGCGTTCCTGTCCCTAGCTGTGACTCTCGACAGCTTCTATCGAGGAATAATTTTTTGACTGCCGCCCTCTACGTCCAGAGCAGGGCCTTCCAGAATTCCTGAGAATGGGGGCTCCATGGGCCTAACAATGGTTCAAAATAGGTTCAAAATGGCCTGAAAACCAGCTAAAACAACTAACTTTTTCTTCAAAGGGTCACGCTTATCCCATCGGCCGCCGAAGGCCCCCGATATGGACCAAAGACGACGCTAGGGCCCACCACATACCTTTATTCCCGCTTGCCGTGTAGTAGATGCGAATAAGGTCCAATACAGCACCGTTAGTCCAGCCGAAACCGAGTTGTACAGGATATTCTCCTCCGAATCCTGAGCGTCCGTCGGCGTAGCGAACGTCGTACTTCTCCCAAACGCCCGGGAACTGAAACACAGCCAATATGGAATTTAGGTAGGAAAAATGGAAAATTCGGAAGAAAAAGTCAATCCGATTTGATCACGTCCGGCAGAATATTAATAAATTTATTATTGTTAAAAATTTATTAATAATAAGATTGGTTGTACTTAGGTATTAACGATTTTAGCGGGGACTTATTAATATAAAATAATACGCTGAGATTGGCAAAATTTGTGTTATTTTACGTGAATAACCTGCATTTCCCTGGACAAACCGCAAAAATTTCCCGTGAATTAAGCGAAATACGTGCAAGCGACAGAAGTGCAAGTAAAACAGCAAAAACTGCACACGGTAAACAACGTACAAGACCCTTTCCGGGCGAGAAGAGACCGTTGAACACGTCGCGAGTGAAATTGCGCGCCACGTGTCGAGCAATCAATTGCGCTCGAGGACTCTTGCAAGTGCGTAGACTCTCGATGAACAGATGGTTCCAGGGGGCCCAGCCTAAAAGTCGCTTTCGGGAAACAGCTGTTTTAAGGACCAGAAAGTCTCAGCGAGGAGTTGCTTGCAAATGCAATCGCGACTTACCATTCGGAAAGTCCCATTGCTCACGAGATCGTGGCTCCAGACTGGAAGGGATTCCGCCTAAAAAAATGTTGTTAACAGAATCAGATGGAGGGACAAGAGTTAATTTAGTTAGGAGCGTCCTGAATTTTGCGCAAAGGATCGGCAACTGGTAGCCGTACCGCACTCCGTACCATACTGACCCCTCCCCCTTCCATAGAGTACGTCCAATGCGGCAGCACGGGAAGTACTACGGTACGGTACGGCGGTGGTACGGGCCGTACTAGTGCTAACAGTCGAGAACACTGGAGCCGTCCCGTACTCTGTATGGGACGATCGAACCGTACCGTACTCCGTACTGGACTGTATCCGCCATATCGTACAGTACGGAGTACGGTCGGTACGACCGTACTATCTGTACGAATCCGATCGTTACATCACACGCTAAACTTGTTCAATTGGGTTCCTCTATGTTGCTGCTCGTGCATGCACTGTGAGGTCTTTGATTTATGCCTTGCTCGGAAAAAGGTGCTCATAAGGTTCAAGGGTGTTTCATATTCATTCCATCTTAAGATGACTCGTCCTACGCGTTTCTCCATTCCGTTCCGGTCAACTCCAGCATGCAGCAGTTTCTCGAACTTGGCGAGTTTCCGGCCTTAGAGGCCCTCGAACAACTCAATAGACTTAGTAGAAGACCGGACGTAGAAATCTAGCATTTTATGGAAAGCAGGGCCCTTTTCTGACTAACGCTGTCGTTGGTACTCTAGCGCTTGTCTACATGCTCTTGCTTTACGAACGCTTGTGCTAGAAGCATACCCTGGTACTTAAGCACTCCCGTAGCGTTAAGGTAATCCACTATTCGCTCGCAGACTTCTTCTGACGATCGCTTCAGGAGTAGCGGAAAAACATTCGTGGGGTAGAATCGTTTCTGTAGCGCCTTCGTCTCCAAGTCGTAGTCGTACCAAACACCTGTAGCTTTGTCCCAGAAGAGAGTGATAGACTCGACGAGATTCTCGTACTGGTTGTGGTAGAACTGGGCTTTCCTGAAGTGCGTATTTAGCTGGTAATTTAAAGCAGGACAGAACTATGTACCTTTTGGTACCCTTGATTTCTTCTCTCCTGCCTTTCTCCTGTGACCGCCACGCATCCCCTTCCTAATTTCTCCTATTCCGCATGCTTCTCCCCGGAATGCACCAGCATCGCATGCTCATGCCGCGCCCGTTCCTAGTCCCCAGAGACTGTTTGCGTCCTTCTGTTTCCCATGATCCGTCGTCGTACGCACCTACCTCTTCCGGGGCCGTGTGACTATTCTCCGCATGCTCATACATCGCGAGCTCCTACCTCACATGCTACTGTATCGCTTGGTTCTGCCTCGCATCTTCCCGCACCACATGCCACTGCTTCGAATTATTGTTCGGAAGGCCTCACATTATAACGGCCCGTTCATGATGAACTGAGGGGTCTGAACGGTAGGGGCGAACAGTACGGGAGTGAGGGAAAGAACGGCCCGTTCACGTAGCCGTTATGATCGTAAAGGGAACGCTTGTAGAAGAAAAAATTTAGGAAGTTAGTATTTAGTTTCAGTCTAAAATTGACGAATCAATACTTACTTTTCGTTTCCCAGCATACGATGAAAGTCGCTCGCTAGGCGGTAGTTTATCCCCATGAATACGTTAAGGTCTACCGGTACGATCTGCGTCGTACGTATTCCGCGCCTGGAAACTAAAACTACAAAATTTTCAAAGTCGGCACCAGTTGCAACCAGGGGTGTCTCGAGAGGGTCTCGGAATTCTGAGGTCGCCTTTTCCCAGTGAATTCGCTTTTCTGATTCTAGACTGGAAAACCGGTGAACTTCTGCAGGAGTCTCTGAAGTGAAAGCAGACATACAAAAGCGGAAAAAAATACCGGATTTTCTATTCTTACTCTAGAATTCTAAATTCTGAACGGGACGGAAATATGGATTGCAACATTCGAAGCGGAATTCCAAGACACCCTGGTCACAACGAATTCCAGAAGAACCCAAAGGAACACCTTACATGCGTTTTGTCCCTCCGTAGCGAACCACCTAGAGCTGAAATCGATCCCCGATTCGCATGCGCTGGCTATCGAAGACCAGACCTCCTCCGGGTCGTTGCCACTTTGCATAGCGTTCTCGTAGTCTTCGAGGTAGTTCTCGGGTCGAGGACAGTTGGAGTAAGCCTAAACATTATTCTCTAGGCTTATAGAATCCTTTGACCTAAGTCGCGTGCCTTGTACTGGTAGAGTGTCCTCTTAGTTCCGTTCCAAGCGACGTCAACTTGTCGGTTCTTCTGCCACCAGGATAATTCCTTGTCTATGGCGGGCAAGATTTTGGCGAGGAAGGACTTGTCGCGCGTGTCCTCATAGTAGTCGGAGACCATTTGCGTGAAGAAAGGCGGTTGGCTCCGCCGAGATAGCCTAAGGCGCGTTAGTCAAACTCATCTGCTGGTCTGTAGTGAGCCTGTAGCCTATGAGGTTTATGTGGCAAACTTCGGTAGTAATTAGGCAAGAATGCGTTAACATCGCCAACAGACCTAGTCAGCTATTCATGGTTGACTGGTCGTTCAAGCTTTGATTGTGTTTTAATACATCTGAAGGACTTAGCGAAAGTTCGTTTCGCTAGAATGATTTTCTCGGAGATTTCATCACTTTGACCTTTGGCAAGTTCAGTACTTGTGTGCCGGAAGAAGAATCAACCACTGAGGCTTCATATTATCGAGGCGAGGTTGCTAGCGTTTAGGTGATGCGGACAACCTTCCTTTTTCGTGCCGTACTCCGTACCGCAGTGACCCCTCTCACCGCACCGTACTACCGTACCGTAACTCGGCAAAGCGGTACGGCACGGAGTACGGAACGGTACGTCACACGATATCTACTAGCGTTAGCTGGGACCTTCGGCCGGAATGGAATGCTCAACAGTATGCCTTAAGCCGGAGACACAATAGCGAGGACGAGTCCGACTCCCAGTCTGTCATCCAGGAATTTCGACGGACTCGGACTCGTCCTCGCTATTGTGAACTTCCGCTTTAGAGTGCACTACTCATCGTTACTTACTGAACATTGCCCGAGTTCGGTATGAAGCCGTGGTAGTCGACGATGTACGCAAAGTTCTCCAGAATCCCCTTCGCCACTTCATGGAGATCGCAGAATAACAAGCCTGGAACTCTTCCGCAAGCTGCCGCCATACATTTTGCAAGGCCCGTACCTTTGAGGATCCAGTACGAGTCCCAGTAGAAGTAGACCTGGAAGAACCCGCCAGGGATGATGAACGGATTGGGCACGGGTAGCACTGGATAGAAGGTGTGATTTGTCATAACGTCTGGGATGAAGTCGCGGCTTAGCTGCCTCCAGAGCTTGTTGAGCTCGATGGCTAATTTTCTAAAAGTCTAGTCACTCGCAGTGTGGCGGAAAAGTCGGGCACACACTGCAAGTTTGAAGGTGACTGGAGGCAACATTTTTTTTATTTTTATAGTTTCGGCTGAATGGTAGTGTTCGGGGATGTGCGGGAATCGGAATCGGCATCGAATGTCGGTCTTTTGGGAATCGGAATCTGTGAAGAGAACGATACTGCCGACTTGAGACAGGAGTTTCATCCAACCGTATAGGCTAGCGAATCGTATATCGGTCATTTTGGAGCCGGAATATTTTATGAATTTTGTTGAAATGTAAGGTTCTGCATATCACAATGTCCGTTTACGCCGGATGTACATCGTTCAAGCACCGGGAGAGTTGGGCGCTCTGTACTGGGACGTGTACTTGGACGTTTACAAGTTAGAAAACGATGTGAAGGTTCGATCATAACGAAATCTGCGTTTAATGGCACCTACTTCATATCCGGGTCCTTAATAGCGGCAAACTTTGGAGGAAACTCCTGCCAGTTCTTGACGTCTGCGGGCCGCAAGTAGGGCACCTGTTCGAAGTTTTCCTCGCAGAACAGCTTGAACACCGTCCTGTTGGGTGAGGACGGAAGACTAAATGTGGGTTTACCAAGCAATAATTTTGCTATGAATTCTAGTAGGTACCTTTGAAAGTTCTTCAAGACCATCCCGGCGTCGAATCGCAGCTTGCTTCCCGGACACGAATTCTGCATCCCGTAGACCCAGCTGGTGGCTATGATAGGTCCCGAGCAGTAAATATGCGCTAGCGGTCCTGAGCATATCGGTACGCTGCAGTTGATCTGCGACGTGACGGAGAGCTGAGGGCGCTTCCAGGTCTAAATCATCGACACTGCTATGCGTTGCAAGCAGGAATGAAAGTCCAAAGTAATGAGCTCAGGAAGTTACGCTCGCTAATCTAAGAATCAGGATCTTTAGAGTCCTTATGACAGGATGCCTCGGATTGGGCTTAATGTTATTCTGAATTTTGAAGACGTCGTCATTACTACTCTTTCTGAAGTAGACCCTTTTATTCTGAACCCGGAATAGGCACAAGCGTCAAGCGGCAGAGAATTTTACATGGTGCTAAATGTCGGCATTCCGAGCGTTTATTCCTGCCAGAAGTTAGACATTAAAGCCCCGGAAAGGTGATGCGAATATGGAAACCAACCAAATGTCGCAAAGTTCTAGTCTGTTCTTTACTTACCTGTCTGTTGCTCCGTCTTTGCTCATGGTCGACGCCCGAGTGAAAAGCCGTAGCGGTACCCGTTAGAATCAGCAATAGCACCACGTACATTGCTACCCGAATATAAGCTCGACCCGGAAAACAGTAGAGCAAACACGTCGACAATCGTTGCCTGTTTGCCCCTCCACCCGCCCAGACGATCTCTGCCTCATTGGTACCCTTATCAGTCCGTCACTAAAGCTCGGAAATCGATTTCAGAACTACCTCGCGGCGGTGAAGCTGACCAAGCACAAGGCGCCCGAGCCGTACTGTTGTCTGACCAACGCGGAGTCGAAGGAGAAGGGCATCATCGGCAGCTACTATGGCGCCGGCACTGGACCGATTGAAGTGCTGGACGCGAAGACCATCGTCCTGAAGTCGTTCGCTTTCCAGGGAACCAAGCCGCCAGGTGAGTTTCCTGGCAAAACAACCAAAATTTGAGACGCCAGCGGGTTCCCATAGTGATTTTAACCGGTAACAAGTTTTTATTCTGACTGAATGGCCTGAAGTCCTAGCAGCTTTCGGGTTGGGCATATGCCAGCACGACAGCCTAAAGGCGTGCACATTCCTCCGTATCTTCTGGTATGCAGTAGCGTTCGGCGCCCGTACCAAGGTGCGGGCCAAACCCGTTCCCGCATTATACGGCACGGCAACACGGCATGGGAGAGTCCACCACGGGTACGCGTACGGTACGGGTGCCAAAAACAAGCCGTGTTCTGCCAAGACGTTCTAACCCAAACCGTGTTTTATGCCGTGTTAGTGTACACGGCTCGGCATTCTTGGGTCCACCACGGCAAGGCCTACATGGCACGGGAGGGGGCACTACGGGTACGGCACGGGTGGGTCTACCACGGGTACGGGTACGGCACGGGGTACCAGCGCCGATCTTAGTACACAGGGAGGTACATGCAGTCTGTTGCCTAGCGACGACGAATGCGAACCATTCCGAACCGTACGCCATATCCTGCTGAGCCTCTCCTCCTCCTCATCCTCGTAACGTACCCGTGCCGTCCGAATGCCTCCCGTAGCGTACTGCCGTACTGTACGGTACGGTACGATGGACAGCACGGCATGGTGAAGCAATTCTATAATTAACGTCAGATTATCGTTAAATTCAACGACAACATCAAGAAATTGTCCTGTCGCTTTGAAACAGCAGGCTAGAACGGAATGCGTAGAACAGGCCATTCGAGAATCGATTAGAACGGAAAGAATTTAGTGGCAGAGTGGTAATTTAGGGGAACGGGAACAGAAACATTCGTCAGAAAATCCCAATCCTGTGTTAAAACAGAATGTTATGCACACCTCTCTTTCTAGATGGCTGGATCTACGCAGGCCATGGTCATGTGGACCAAGACACCGGCAAGAAGGCGTTCGTCGTGGGTCGCGATCGACCCGGAAAGTAAGGTCTCTTTCATATCCGAGGCCAAGCCTGGAGTGACTATCCGTATATCTGAAGACTGCAGTAACCCCTTCCTTGAACCCTGTACTAAAAAAAGCACGCAACTTTGGTTCTTAAATTCTAAAATTTCTGGGTTATTAAATTTGACATAATTTCCATGAATAACGTCATAAATCGGACGGCTAAATCAAAACAATCAAAGCTTTTTGTAGTATTTGCTGCAAAAGTGTCCACCAAAAGGAGCTTGAATTCTTAGAATGTTCAAGTAGGTTTTGATTCAGGCCAAATTCGTGCAGGTAACCCAGTCCGACCTTTACCCGAATACCGAAGAAAGTATCCAAATTCTGAATAGGTACGGCTTATTTTTGTAGCACTTTCTTGCAAGCCTTTTCATTCCGCCTTTTAGGCACTGCGCCATCCACGAGGACTACGATGGCTCCACCGACCTAGTGGCTCGCCTAGCCGACGGTCAGACCATCTACGACGTAAACTACATTGCGGTCTTCTGCTACCAGTACAGCGTCGACTTCGGTCACATCAACGTCGATCTTTCACCGGTCGACGACCCGGTGCCTGCCTACGTCCCACCGGTGCGCGACGGACCTCCCGAGGCTCCGGAACGACACGAGGACTGCTGAGGATGCGTAGTGGGGTCGCTAATTTATTCTTACATTTTAAAATTCTTTTATTCAATAAAACGTGACATAAAGATGATGCGCCTAGAGGTGACCCGTACCGTTTTGCCCTATTTGCGCTACGGGGAAGGCCAGTACGGCACGGAGTACGGTACGGCGCCGTTCCGTGCTGTTTGCTGTCGTAGATAGCGTAAACGGCACGACATTCGTTGGCTCTTCATGGAACGGGAAGGGCCAGTACGGCACGGAAGTGACGTACGGGAGTGCTCCGCATCTCTCTAACGTGGAGTGTAATGAGCATGGGAACGCGTTCAATATGCTAACAACGTGACGGACTGCCAAGTTGTTTTTATGCAAAGGCGACAAGCGTACACCGTTTAAACGTCGTCTGCCTCCTGTATCGACCCATTGAGTGGCGTCATTTGCACGTAGTCCTTCGCTTTGTACGAGGATGTCAACCTTAGCATTATGTTATTTTCGTGGACGTGGGTCCTTTTACCTGCGCTTTCTTGGTGCAGTACGCCAAATAACCGTGAGAAGGACCGTGACCCAGAAGACAATCGTTAAAAGGGCAAGCAAGCCAATGCCGAGGCAGCAGGAAGTTCCATGAGCAATGAACATCGACAGCTTAGTATCGTACGAAGCCAGCTTCGAAAGGATCGTTGCACCTAAAAGCAGGAAGCGATAGGGTGCGTACGGGTACTGCTTTCCAACAGTAGAAAACTAATTCGTATAAAGATATTAAAGTTGAGTACAAGTTTACCGATTCTTGAGGAAAAGTTTCTTTTGCGCAAGCAACTGGTGCTACTTACTAAGTGTTGTGATGATAAACTCCTTCGTGTCCACGCCCGCCTCGTTTTCGGCCACACACTCAAGGATCTCTAAGGCCGTGCGGGAACGCGTCGCGAATTCGTGTTGGTGTTTGTTGAGCGTCGCGTTGAGCGGTTCGCCATTAAGCGTCCACCGAATGCTAGGCTCCGGGTAGCCATTCGCGTCGCAGCGTAGCTTGAAAGAGTCTCCAGCCAGGACAAGCCGCTCGGGTGCGGACCCGCTGACAATCTTTGGCGGAACTGAAGCGCATATGCTGCTTGGCCAAATGGTTAACATTCACTGGCACAAATATAGCGTTCTAGAGGCTCAGATGTAGATTGCAGTATGGACATGGCCCTTTTGCAATGCTCATCACTATTTTGTCCGGAGTGGCTTTAGCCAAGGGCTTTTTGCCTGGAGCCTGACTTTCGCTACGTCACTTAGGTTCTCTAACCAGTCTCTGGGTTTTAGTAGGCGACGGACTTTGTTTGGTACGGTTCAGCTTCGTGTCGTTTTGTGCCAGCGTACTTTGTCACGTTGAAAGTGAAATTCGGCAGCCGCACAGCTGGTACGGCCGTCCCGTACTAGTACCGCCCGTACCGTAGCGTACACGGCGTGTACAGACGTACTGTACCGTACTTTACATTACAGAGTACGGTACGGTTACCGGGTTGCCGATGTTTAGTTAAAATCCATGTGTCTATAGCTTTGTTTTTTTAATTTTTGGATTAACGTTCACCGTCCATAGCGTGACACTCACCTAACACGTCAAGGAGATAGCCGACTGAGTCGGCTCCGGCTTTGTTCGTCGCTCTGCATAAATAGTTGCCGGAGTCGGCTCTATGCGCGTTAGCAATCACCAAAGTCTAAATGCATACATTAGTCCAGACGTAATCCTGTTCAATGCGGCACCTTGGGGCCATTCACGCCTTCAGCGGTTTCTCAAAACGGTGTTATTAAGACGCCATTCCAAGGTGGGCGCTGGCTCGCCGGAAGCTTCGCACTTGAAGGCAACCTGAGCGCCTTCCAATACCTTGAACGTCTGCATCTTGTTTCCGTCTATTATTGGAGCCACTAAACGAAGATGCCCCTGAACTCTGTAGCCGTTGAACATGTCTGGAGGTATCTGGGTCAAGATCTAGGGGATTCGTAAACTTTTTTAAATTACGTTCCGAGCCGGGAACAGCGCCGGTCCGCAGGCTATGGAGGGAGGAGGACCACCAATAGGGCCTTGCGGCCTGGTAGGCGCACCTGACGGTTATTGTAAGCATCACACTTACCGCCAACGGTCACATTTAAGAATGCCTCGTCGGTTCCATAAGCATTCGACGCTAGGCACTTGTAAATTCCGGAAAATTGTGCACTAACGTGGTCCACACTGACCTGCTCTTTCCATAGCGTGAAGGCGGTCCTGGGTAGTGCGTCGTCGACCAAGGAACCGTTCACGAACCACTTCCGTGTGAATGGTGGTGTGCCTCCAGTAGGGCATGTCAACATTGCATCACGGGCGCTGTTGAAGAGAGGCTCGTCGATAATTCCGGAAATGCGCGGAGGAGCTAAAGATTCATGTGTGAGTGTACTTAATATAGAATGTGCATTTAGATTGCTTTGACAACCCCTCCCGGATCGGGGACGAGGCACATTTTGAGCCAAAATGCACAACCTCCATTAGTGAAGCTGGATTCACTGTTTTTTTGCACAGACCAGCCATTTGACGGCCAAGCAAAGACTGCCGCAGGTAAGTCAACAGGGGTTTAAGGAAACTGTTCGATTTATAACTTGTTTTCAGATATTTATAGTCATGCATACCACGCCTGGGTTAGGGAGCGGTGTGACGCTTCCTGTCGCAAAGCCGAACCGATGGGACACACCCCGGTCGCATAGCCGAACCGGACCGAACCAACGGCCCGGTGTTCCGGCCGGTGAAAACGCCATCGATGACTCCCGTAATTTACGGTTTTGACTTCGGATTCGGCTGAAATGACGGTCCTGCCGCCGATCTCTAGCCTACATAGAGCATCGGAAGACATTAGGTGCGACACTTTTTGCAAGAAGCAAGGAGCCCTAGTGGCCTCCATAGTAGGAAACCAATGAGAGGTTCAGTGCTTCTGATGAATATTTAACGCCCATTCGTTAGCGGGGTTCCACCATCTGCTTTTCATCTTGCCCGAAGGCTCCTTCCTGTTTCCGCGACATAAGACGCTTACCGGCGATTTTCAAATAGTGCCTCACGGTATAGTTCGATGTCGGTTTCTTATAGTAATCGCATATAGAGCCCGTATGGTAGTCGTTGTAGCAATAGTTGGATGTGCGGCACTCGTACCTGCCAGCATCTTCGAGACTTGGCGAGTGGATTGCAAGTGCGTAGTTCTACAACACGCGACCACCGGTGGGGAAACAAGCGAAATTACCAACATTGCCTTGGTGTTCTATGCCGTAGCGCTTGTACTTAAAACCATGTTCGTAAGTATCAGCAACACGATGCCATGGAGAGTCCCATTTGCCGGCTGTGAAATGTAGCGAGACGACTCTCGACACAACGTTTCCATGGTCCTCGAGAAGACATGGCAGCGTGATTGTCGACCCTTCGGGAAATTCGAATTCTTGTGGCTCCGTCAATATTTTGACCCCATGGTAGTTGTCCCATATACCCCATGCCATGACCATCGGCAGAAGTACGAAGGAGCAGAAAGCGCAGATCATCCTTGGCTCGGAGAAGCAAAGCTACGAAGGCAAATCGATCAAACTGAGAATGTTGCTAAGAGCTTACGGCGCAAGACGTGCTTTCATCCGAACAATTCCGCCAGCTGGTCAAGAACGCAGGTAGCGCAAACGCGGCGTCGGAAATGTAATGACGAAGGAGTGTTGTGACTTTTGCTCGCAGCACTTTTTCATCGCACAGACCACACTCGGCCGACAACCTTCTTCATACGGAAGGCGATGCGAATCGTCTTCCTTTGATGGATGACTTTCCCAATGTATTTCTTCAGTAATTCACCTTTACGTTGCAACCCTTTCGAATGACACAGGAGCTCGGAGCACGCAGGTTAACGTTGCTGAAAATCACGCCGAGACGCCCTTGTACATGGTAGTTTGCGCAAAACTAGGAGCCTGTTTTGCAAAAGAGATATTCTGCTTGATATACGTTCGACAACCCGCAGCAAAAGGTCCTTCGCTGAAACATGGCGCTATAAAACTGTTTTCGTGCCGATTGGTAGTACCCGTCTCCTTACTAAACTGTCTTCACATAACTGCTCTAGCGGTAGCAGTCAGGGATGGCCGGCTCCGGAGTCGCTCTGCAGCTGGAGCCGTGGGTCAAAGCCCGAGCCAATACCCGGAGCTAAAGCCTTAACCGGCTTTCCTAAAATGACCAGCTCTGGCAGCAGTGAATGAATTTTCGAAGAGGTTAGTATTTACTAGCACATTTCGCAGAATAAAGTAGCTAAATACCGAGAGACAGAGAGAAATGCAATAGGGTGAGGCGGTGTTACAAAAAGTGAGCTGGGAAATAAGTATGCACATACAAATATTATGCTGTCAGCTTGCGGAGAGTTCAGTCGTTGGGTCTAGAAAGGATTAAGGACAAGTATACGGAGTCTAAAGCTGTTTAGGCTGGTTTTAGGCTAACTGCTGGAAGGGTACGAGAGGCTTAAGGAAGTGATAAATACACAAATTTCGATGTTGGAGACGTTGTCGAAAGTAAGGGAGGGACGAATAAAGCAGTACTGAGAGCTGAGATTGTCGTAGTGGTGGTAGGTATGCAAAGTTCGAAGTGGTTTGGAAGGTAATCGGCGGCTTAGCGACAGCAGTTGCACACCCAGCGGAGGATGCCACCGACGACGCTGAGGAGGAAGAGCACGCCGAGCACCACCAGGACGACGATCACCCACGTCTGCAGGCGGAAGCAGCAGTCGTTGTAGAGCTAAAGGAACTGCGTTAGTCGACGTAGCAAGTCAAACAAAGGACGTTCTGGCAAAAAAAATTCTGCTGCGGAGTGCTGTCGATTGGATCCGAGGGCATCAGTGTCCGTCAAAGGTACATGATGATGGAGCGGGGCGGATCTTTAGGACCAGTGTTCAGGCCCGCTTTCGAGATACAAATTTTAGGACACGTATCTGAGGCCTAAGCTTTGGAGCAGGCGTATGAAAAGCGTGTTCCAAAAGGAAGCGTTCTTAAGTCCTTAAATGAGTCCTAAAAACTGTCCTAAAAAGCTGCCCCCAAAAAAGCCACCATATGGAGGAATCCTATTTTCCCAGTGGCACCATCATGGACAGGAGCGAGCCATGTCTGCAAAGTTCCCACGGATAACGGGACGTAGTGGGCGAGAACTTATCATCACCACGCTATGCGCATGCGGCAATATGGATTTGGCGACCCCTCCGTACCGAACTCCGTCCTGTACTGAGCCAGCCGTACCGGCTTCCGTTCCGCATTGAACTCCACTAGAGATAGTCGGGACACCCCCCGTGACGTGAGCCGTGCCGTGATGACCCCTTCCGTGACGTGCGCCGTGACGTGACACGTCACGGCACCGTTATCACGGCATCGAATTTTCTGTCAAAAAGGCTTATTTTCCGATATTTTCTCAAAATATTTAGTACATATTTGCGCCATTTTCCTTAAAATAGTGTCCAGTATTCACGTGGCAGAGTACTTTGGAAAAAAAGCTTAAAAACGAAAATAAACTGAGAAATTGTAAAAAGCTTGGCGGTATTCCGCTGTAATCTTTGTGAAAATCACGTCAACGGATAACGGCGCCGTTATGAGGGTACCCCCGTGACGTCAGCCGTGACGTGATGACCCCTCCCGTGACGTGATCCGTGACGTGATCACGGCCTCACGTCACGTCACGGCCTCACGTCACGTCACGGCCGACTATCTCTAAACTCCACGTACCGAACTCCGTTACGTAGAGTACGGTACGGAAAATGGAACGGGAAAAACAACTACACGCAAGCTGACGCCCAAAACCGAACTCACATCGCCGCAGCACTCGTAGTAGTGGAAGGCGGATGAGTCGTCGCAGATTTTGCCGACGCAGATCTTGCTTCCGGCCTTGTTCTTCAGGTCGAAGTCGTCGGCACGCGCTTGCGGCGCAAACGAGAGCACCATGACGGCGGCGATGAGGCAGGTACTGGCGAGAGAAGCGAGCGTGAACGTCGACATGTTCGGGAGGTTTCTAAAATATAAATGTTAAGACTCTTTAGCATGCAGAGAGTAGAAAACGCGTATAAAGCGATCATGTACGTCGCGAACAAGTACGAATTACGATGTGGCCCTTTTGAGGAACAGAACACGCGCTTTCAACGTTTTCAACGTTTCAACTACAGAAACTGAATCGAGGTTCAAAGGGGTAGCAAATAAGGCCCATCGCATAGTGACTGAAGACTTCAATCTCAACGCGGCCACAGGGAGTACATGAGGACGACTTGAAGTCTGATACCCAAGAAGGCCAAAAGCGGCTAAACCCATTGTTAATTTTCAAGCGAAGGAAGCTGGCAAACACTTCGGGCTTAAATCAGCGCGGCAAAATTAAGTACCGTATTGGTTCTAATATAAGCCGACGGCTTCTAATTTTCGATGGTCAAATTTTGAGGGCCTTCGTGAAAAGTGCCACAGGTAGGTACCTGTAGTTTTGGCCGTCAAAAATTTATTTTTGTATGTTAAAATAGGATACTGGTAACTGTGCGAGATAGGTTAAAATAAAGCTTTTAAACACGTTTTCTCGATAACCATTTTTTGGTGATCGGCTTCTATTAGGGCCGGCTTATATTAGAACCAATACGGTATCCACTAAAAACAAGTGTTTTTTCGGGACTTGTAATAGGTGAGCATAGGCTTAAACTTCAGCAGGTTGATTGACTGCAGACTCTTCCGTCCCTTACTAGAGTAGCCAAGACGCTAGGCTTGCGTGTTTTACGTGGCGGCTCAAGCGGCAACACGGAAGCCATAATTTGTTGACAAATCGAGGCCGCTTGAAGGCATTAATTATTCGCAAGGTTGGTGCTAATTTTAGACGCAAATGCGTGCACAACGTAGCCTCATTTTGTCCTCACATGACGATGCTACTGAGGGAAGACCGCCGCTAAGGCTCACTTGCGATCAAATGTGAAATTTGGATAAACTGCGTGTAGGTAAAACAGAATAAACCAAATAAAGCGGCAAAATTAACGCTTTTCCTCGTCCCTGACGCGCATAAATTACACGCGGAAGACATTCCACGACGGTTTTCCGTCTTGCGAGGAAGGCCCATCCAAGCGTCCGACCCCAACAACCCGTAGCGCAAACAAATCGAAGCAAGCGTGCTTTTCTCCCCGGCTCGAGGATCAGCACTTGGGGTGACGCGCGGGTTCGCTAAACTTTCCCCCGCGCTTCGTTTGCCCGTCAGCGTTATGCTTGTTGAGCGGCAGCGGGTCCGACCGAGGATGCGGCGGTTTATGTGCGACGGGGCCAAAGGTTTATGACGCTGACGCTGCCAAAGTGTAGCGCGCGTGAGTCACATCGCAAAGAGGCGGCTAGCGATCGGTAAACAGGCAGTTTTTACGGATTGCGAATTTTCGGTCGACTTCAGGAAGACTTGCGCTCACTGGAATAGAAGCGTCATAAAAGAAAAGTAGTGAACTCCAAAGGCCTGGTAAACCGATGAAATTTTTATGCAATCTTCATCTTTGTCACTCTGGGCAAAAAAGAACATATTCTTTGTACCTTAAAGTGGCATACGCCCGCTACAAATCGGTGCTGGCTTAGGGTCTCGCCGCCAAGGCGACCGGGATTTAGCAACGTAGTAACCGTCTACCCTTCGGCTTGTCTACCAGCCTGAACTGTGGGGTTGAAAGGGTAGCGAGATCGTTGGGATAGCTGCAAAAATGGAGCAAACAGATTAATTGTCGTCAATCACATCATTGCTTTGCAGCGTTTTTAGGCCAATAAGACCGTTACGCACTGATTCGAAGACTTATCGGGCATGACACGCAGCTGTACTAACCGCCTACTAAAGATAAATGACCCACAATAAGGAACTTCCTACGTTAGCCAACGGCAAAGCCCCTAAGTTTCGGTTTCATTTCGCAAGCAAACGCTCAAAGGAAGGCAGCTAAGGTCGTCGCAGGGAGGAAAGGGCAAAAACAACATTGAGAAGGGCTTGTCGAGGAAGAGTGTTTACGCGCAACGTTTGCCGAACAACACGTAAACAAGTCTGCGCCGTTCGAACGGAGAGCTATCACCAGAGAAGTGACTCACGCCTAGCGGTCTACAAGCGTCTCGCGGCTAAGCGTCAATAAGCGTCGCGTATGCATCAGCTGATGCGCGCCTCTAAGTCATTCTTAGCAACTGCGCTGAGCACTGCAAAGTGGAAACAAAAAGAGGCCCATCTTCTGAACATTTGTGTCAGTACAGAACGGACTGGAAATTGTTTTTGCCCCCAGTCAAAGCACAGGATTCTGAGCGAACAAGCTTGCACTTTAAGTGCCTGGCGTCAGGATGCTGAAGGCTAGTTACCCACTGTAGAAATAGACTGTTCAAACATATATAGCCACTACCTCGGGTAAAGGTCCCGTCGATGCATATCAGAACGTAGGGGCTTGTAATTAAGGGGACTACATTCAGCGCGACTGCGCTCCGACAAAAGCTCAGAGCTATCAAGCTTTAAAGAGCAGTGGGACGTTGGGCTTAGCTTCCCCAGTGCCGCGACATTGCCCAATGAGGAATGAGAAGTCATTAACTAGCGCTTAAGACGACGCCTTCGTGCCTAATCAGAGGCCTGCTGGGCTTATATAAGCGTAGAAATCCGAGTTGAGCGTTAAATGAAACCTGCGATGGGTCCAGTCTTGGTTGTGATTCGAAATTTAAGGCATCTCAAGCTATGCTAGATGAGGGTCATGCCGACATGATGAAGACGGAAGCGGTCCGAAGGTGAGGACCACGCGGCACTGTCCGCCTGCAAGCGTGGCAGCCGAGTGACTGATTCAACGCGGACGTACGTCATTGAGCTGACACGGAGATTAATGTGGGTCCTCCTCGGGTTGCGGCCACCTGTTGGGAGAAAGCGTGGGCTCTTGAAATAGCGCCGCGCCATTCACAGCGGCAAATGTGACGGCGTGGAGGAAGGAACAAAGAGGATTGGCGGGAGGAGGAAAAGGATGAGCTGGACGTCGTTGGCGGAGGGCCAACGCATTTGAATGTGTTATGCGAGAGATTGGCGAACCTCAGGAAAAGTCTGTTTGTTCAGCTTAGAATAAAGTGCGCTAGGAGGGAAGGACATTGTCACAAAGTGAGCCCAACAGGAATGGACCTGAATCGGAATCGGCATGGAATATCCGCGGGAATCGGAGTCGAAAATCGTTAACTCTCCCCGTCAAATGTACTGTTTCCACCGGTTCGTTCGCTATATGCCGTCCAGTCATCCAGTCCGTCACATGCTTCTAGGCTGGAGTCGGAGTCGGCGTCTTAAAACGGTCGTTTTGGAATCTAAGAGATAATGTGAATTTCCTTCAAAATTATAAGTGAATAGAATCGTCTGTGACCTGACGGCCGCCCAGACCTGGTGCACTACTAAGGTCGTAATGAAGCGTTTAGAGGACAAAGCGTCCTGGCCATAGAGCACTTACTAGAGATCGGGGTCGACCACCCGTACCATAAAGCCGTACTGGCGGGCTTCACCCGTACCGTAGCCGTATCCGTAGTGACCCCTGCCGTACCGTAGCCGTACACGTATTTTACGGCGCGTAACGGCGGATACGGCTACGGGCCGTAGAAGAGCTAAAATCGGAGCCGTACCGTAAAGCCGTACTGGCGGGACTGGCCCGTACCGTTTGCCGTAACCGCACTTTACGGGTACGGTCCGTAGTACGGTACGGGCCCCGATCTCTAGCACTTACCTACTTTCTGAACCGCTGAAAATAGTGAAATGAGCACGGAAATCCGCTGAAAAATATAGAACGTTTCGTCTCGCCAATGCTCTCATAAAGACGTTGTCCCAGCCAAAAACGTGGTCGGTTTCGTAGCTGTCGCTACGATCGAAACACTGTCGAAACTTTCACGGAATTTCAAGGTCAGGCATTGCCCAAAGAGACCTTAAATCCCAGCGGGGCATTTAGACTTTTCCATTATATTTCGAGGATTTTCACGGCCCGATAAAAGTCCGAAACTTTCATAATCCTTTCGAGCGCCACTCACATTCAGTGTCAGCATTTTATCGGGCTTAGTCACGGCCGAGTGAAGCGGGCCTGGGAACGAGAAATCGACGGCGATTCATATGGCGGTGAAAATGGCTGAGACCGGAAAACGAAATGGCCCGGAAACTTCCGCTACTTTTTGAGTATCCCGCCGCTCGCGACGTGAATCACTGAGGACCAAAGTCGATGCATAGACAAACGCTATCTTCGGCCGCAAAAGTTGATAAAATGAACATGGCTTACAGAAAGCTTTTGGTCTAAATCCTGGAAATAGTGCTGAAAAATTCGCCGGATTTCGTCTAGCAACGAGCCAAAAAATCGCTATTTCCGTAACCTTTTTGGGCACTAGAGAGGGAGACTAAGATATGGAGGATTCTCGGCACCGAGACCGAGGTTCGAGACCGGTGGTCCTAGCCCTGATATCCAGTAACAAAGGCAAGGCCGGAACATCGGGTTGAGCTAGTCTGCTCCTTGCAGACGGCGTTATCTACTCTCTACACAAAGGTCGAAACTTGTGTGCAAGTGCTCTACTCGTTTGCAGTCATACGTTCAAACCGGCCAACAGAGGAACACGGCTTTATGACACAGCTGAAACACAAGCAAAGCATAGTCTCTGTGGTCCCTTTCACCCAACGGTCAAAGCTCGATTAATTGATCGAGGACTTCAGACTATCGGACCCCGCACACATACAAAAATATTCACCTAGCTTGTCAGACATCTTTCCCTGTAACGAGTCGCCATTTTGTCCAGGAACGCAAGAAGTCCTTGAGACCTCAAAAAGACCACATACCTCGCGCGCAGGTAATGAGGGAGAGTCACCGGTGGCGCGCTGTCACACAAGGATTTCCCGTAATTTTCGCACTTTCACTCGGAACACTTGCGCGGCTGTTCAAGGTCACTGTCGGCGGGAGGTCGGCGAGGGGCACTAAACGTTAAGTGCCCTTTGTTGTTCGTTCGTCGGAACCTTTCGGTGAAAGCGAGAGGAAACACGAAGGTTTCGAACGGCGGGGAAGAAGATGGTCTGAATGAGAGCCGAGTTTGATTAAATCGGGCAAGTGCAAGAAAAGCAGGTGGATCCGCGACGCTCTTCGAACACAACCTATGCGAATGTAAAACGTTTGCTTCCAAAGCCTGCAAGACGCGCATTAAGCATCGCCTGCGGCAGATTACGGCGAGACTTCGTACAGAAAACGCAATCACCAAACAATGTTTTCGCCGCCGAAGGTCATAATTTTAGTGGATACATTGGAATTAGTGGCCCCAAGAGGCCAGCCCTGCATAGCAGGGCTGGCTCTTTTTTCTGGGTACCAGGTCCAGGACGTAGACCCCCCAGGACTACAGGACCAGGGCCGGGACCTGACCAGCCTTGCTGCTGTGCTGAATAAATGCGGCCGGATCTTAGGAACGCCACTGGGCGTGCCATACACCGTTCCATGCTGATCCCATCCCCGCCCGTTTCGACCTGCGGAAAGCGCTAAACGGTTTTGAACGGAGTGCGGCACAGCACGACCACCGAAAGTTGCCACATACAGCAGAAAAACGAGCATTGTACAAGGGAGATCGGTTCAACGAAAAACACGGTGCCCATGACGGCTAGAAATTACCTGTGCCGGGACGGCCTGGAAGACGGACACATTTAGTTAATTTGTTCCCAAATAGACCCCAGAAGGAAATCGTTTATGGCGCGAAGTTTGGCATGGCAGGAAATTATATCGACTGCCGTTCGGCGGCAGGCAGACATCAAAATATGAACGAGAACGCGCTCAAGCGCACACACCGAGCGGCCGATTGACACCGCTTCCGGTGGGCGAAAGCGATTACTAAACAGCCAGGGGAACACGCTTGGAGGCGCTTACTAGATGTTTTTGTGACGACGTCCGGATGCCGAACACATCGCTACATAGCCGAGCACAAAGACAAGTCAATATTGTGAAAGAGGCCTAGGGTAGACGCTGCGACGGCCAATTGGACCTAATGGTGGGAAACAATGCGACGAATCCATACCGCGCTGCGAGCTCAGAATTTGAAAGAAAAAAGAACACCGAAATTTTGTGTTGTGTGAAATGACCCTTCGCTAGTCCCTGGTCAACGCAAATTTTCGCCCCATTTATTGATTTGAACTACGCTTTAGCAGCTTTCGTCTGCGTGAGGCATCGATCCTAAGCAGGTTCCAGTCGACGTCCGCCATTGCTCTTGCACAATTTCCCAGCTCATAATTCAATTTCAGAACTCAAAATCCCGTCGATTTGACAGGCATGGATTCAGAAAAAAGAGCGTCTTCAAAGTTCAGAGTTCTGAACAAAAGAGCGCAACCATTCAGGTGCACATCTGTACATTTCGACATTTCCCACAGGTGCGTGGGAAATGTCGAAAAACGAAGTTGCGACATTTCCCACTCCTACCTATATCTTGTAAAATACTGGAATTAGGACCAAAGAACGCACATCCAGCGCTAATAAGTGAAAGAGAACTCATCCGATCCGAAATCGGCCCTCTCTCGTTCGCGCTGCGCCGCCGCATGAGGCCCCGAATGTTGCCAGAAGTACTTCCACTACGCATTTCCCTCCGAGAGCGTCGGGCGGGCGTCGATCCGGGACCAGCGCAACCGCCACCACCAAAGCAATTTGGGCCATTCATCCGCCACATTCGCGTCGGTCGACGTCCTCCGGAAGGTCCCGAAAGGAGCAACATCGGCGAGAGCGAAGCGAGCAACATGTTGGTGGCGGGAGTGGGGAAGCGTGTCGGGCAGGAAGTGATGGACAGATTGGTCTCCGATTCGGGAGAGTGAGAACGGACCAAAACTGTTAAAAGAGGCTGAAATTAGTGTGGCCGTACCGCGACTCCTCCACCCTAACTTGATCTAATATCAATCATACACGGTTCAAAGCAGCCTTAAAATCAGCGATCAGGGCTGAACTTAGACCAAAATTTATGCGTTTTCGCTAAGGGTTAGGCCTAAGACATGGGAACTCGGACGTGTAAGCCTTTTAGACTAAGATTCGCCATTCGGTATGCTTAGTTTTAGGCCTAGACTTTAGCCTGGTTGAAATGGCCAGAATCCCGTACGTTCTAGAGCCTAAGACTAAAGAGCCATCCTCTTATTTGTGAGCACTAGGTAAAGCACGTTTATTTAGGGTCACCAAAGGCTTGTAATCATTGCTTAGAGTTACTTCTTACGAAGACATTGGGAAATTCCTCGAAGAGCCGGGAACGAGGTCGCTACGGCCCACATACGAAAGCAAACTTTCCTGCCGCACGGCAAGCATACTTGCGCAAAGCGCCAGCCGCTGTCGCAGAGCGGCCCATTTTAGATTTATGAAATGCTACAAGCGCGATGACCAAGCGGGCGCGCACTTTGACCACACGTGCATTCGCAATTGCGTCCAATGCCGCTATATCGTAATCCGTGTTTGTGTAGTCCAGTAGGTCTACGTCCTGGCATGGGCCAGGCATGGAGGTGTCATGTTTCAAGGCGCGGATAAGGACAGCAACATGATCCGCAATGCCGGGCATATTGTGACATAACTTATACTGGAGACGTCCACAGGTCTAGCTTACGTGAAGGCTCATAATTTCTGCAGCACCCCGCTCGTGCAATGTAACGCATACTGCGAGAGAAGAGGGCGAAATTCAACTAAAATTAAACGAATGTTTCATTGGAGATAGAGGCGATCAAGTACAGGATAGCGGCATTCTGCGCTACTAAAATGCTCTGGCACTGTGCGTCAACGAACAAAAAAGCCACGGTTTTTGCCAACGTATGTTGGCATCACATGCGGCGTGCTCCAACATTTCGCTTCTCCTCAAAAATCCTAATTTCGTTACCTATTAGGATTTTATTCCAAAAGTCCAAAAATCCTAATATCCAAGGCGATTCCTAGGGTTTGTCCAAACAGTGTAGGCAATGCTTGGACAAACTTTTGAGGCATATACCTAGCGCGATATGTTTAGGGCCATGTTATGCTACGCTCGAATGTAGGTGGCTAGATTGTCGGACAACACCGGTTTCTGTTGGTTTAGTCGACCACAATAGCACTAAGATCGCTTTGAGGAGACGTCGGCATGGACCCGAACATAGGATGAATGAACGCATTTGCGTACGAATGACCGGCGGAAGGAGGTGAAAAGGAACACATTTGAACGGTAAACATCGGTAACGCCCAATTAAGCAAAGATCTTGAGTCTTGAACATGTCGCCTATAAAGATAGGAAGCGGTCGAACGCGATCAGCTTCGCATGAGTTTCTCCTCGGTTTCCCACACTTGTGGACTTATGCATTAAGCATATCTTGCGAAAACAAGTCAGACGCTTATACCGATAAAACGGTATAATTCCTATGTGCCACGCCTAATCTCAGGCTGATACCTCGCATGGGCTCAATAATCCTACGTCCCATTCTGCCACAAATCGCTCTCGTTAATTGGGGGGTTTGGATCTTGAGCGGCAGGTACCCGTTGCTCGATAGGCAGTTCTCAGCAATCATTACTTCTAAACATCTGCAATGTCTGCCTAACCAGTGCCTGCCATCTGCTCGTGGCAGACGTTTAGGTTAATCGCGTGAAGGTCATAGGCAATCAGGGGCCCACCCAGACTAACTAGCTTTATGCTGGGCTATCCTCTGCGACTTTTCTCGCTAAGGTGTTAAGAAATGAGTCCTGAGAAAGCTCGACTAAAAGACTGCTTCGGGAATCATTACCGAGAGGTAAGCATGCCAGTTTCGGAACCTTTTGGCAAAATACAACCGCAGAATGTCCATTCCATACGTCCTCACTCCATATTTCCTCGTACAAACATGCATGTTATGCAAGCGGTGACCTTCACGCGACTAAACAGCCAAAGAGGACATCCGGCGGCCCTGGCGACAACAACACACGCGAGGAGGGAGAATGGCGTCGCCCGCCAAATGAGCCACCACCACCGCTACAATGGCCGTCGTTTGGGGCCGCATGCGGGCGGAGGGAATTATGGAGTCGAGGCCGCGGGCACGCGGCGAATTACACGACGGCTCTCGCGAGAGCCGAAAACACGCCCGGCCGCGCATCGATCTCGGCGTGTTGTTTGCGGCGACGGCGCACTGGGCGGACACGAGACGCTTAATTTAGTCGTTAGTCTTCGCCGCAGAGAACAATGCGGAATGGAGATGTGTGCTGGTAAGGAAAGCCATGAAGCCGAGCCATAGATGGGGCTCACAAGTTTTGCGAGCCTTAAGACAGCTTAAACTATAAAGCGTAAGGTTCACGGGAGGTTAAATTGGGCACGCAAAAGATAACGCTAACCTGAATTCTGGAGCAAGCTGCTTTATGGAATTTTGCATTCTGGAGTGCCTCAGTTCTCAACTTCCTTTTCTTGGATTTTTTTTCACGAATGTGAATAATGGTGGGACTGCCTAAGACGTAAAGGAACGGAATATGGCCGCAGTATGTCCTGCGAACGAAGTTTTGAGTAAAATTTTACTTTTTAAAGAATAATCGCTCACACAGGGCTAAAACGCAAAATTGACCTGTTTTCGGAATCATCACGCGGTTCGCGTTGTTGAGCGTTGTTAATCCGGAATTCAGATAAATCTTTGAATAGTCGGCGCAGGGATGAGGATCGGAGGCAGGACTTTCACTTAAACATCATCTCCCGTTCTCTTAAGACTGGCCACCCCGAATTCAGCGACAATATTCCGAAGTTTCGAAACATTTCGAACCAGAAACCTTATCTGATTGGAAAAATAGAGAAAAAATTAAAGTGTCACGCTGCGGTCCAAGCGGAGACTTATTTTCGCGAAAGTGTCATGGCCGCCGGCTCCCGCGGGAATTGCAATGTTTCCTTCGGACGCCTGCCCGTTTCTGCGGGTCACGCGGGCAGTTTGGCGTAAGTCGGCATAAAGTGGCCAGAAACGCCAAAATGGCACAAATCGCTGATACGAAGGCACACCGTCGTTGAGAACGGATACCCACAAGGTGTTCATTCAGACGCACAGGCCGAGGCCGGTTAGTATGGCTCCGAGCATGAGGTTTGAGACATGCATTTTCGACCCATCAGACTCGTACACGTTGTACTTCGTGAAAGGATGGTTTGTCTCGAAAAGTTCATAGAGATCTCGGTCGGGCTTGCGCGTGAATCTGACTATGACTACGACAGATGTCGACAGAAATGGTCGAGTTTAACGGTGTCGTGTCTTGTAGGAGTCTACGTGTTCGATACCTTACCGAACAGAGTTCCCGCTCTGATTTAGTCGCGTCACTTTCGATCAGATTATCGCTGATCCGCCGCCATTATTCGCGATAAACCTCCAGTTCCTAATAAAACGGGCATGTTCCAAGTTTAAATTCCAATAAAAACCCTTCATGAGACGTCCACGGCTTGCGCCGCGCTTGCGCTGAAGCAACGTCACTATAGCCTTCTGGCCGAAGGTTTCCGAGCGGAGGGTTCTCGCTCTACCGTCTACATAATAAAGACAAGCGTAGTTACTTCATCTTTTTGCAGCGTAACACACATATGTTTAGTGCGAACGCGTATGAGGCGTTCGCGAAACCGGCAGTGTCGTGTAGGGCTCTCCAGCGAAGAGAATGATCTCCGAATTCATCTTCTGCATCTTACGTTGACACGGCGGGACCTTCACAGACTGACTGCCCTCGAGGCGCGCGTCAAACTAAAGTAGGAACCTGTATAAATATGCGGTAAAATGGACGTGAGGTGCAATTTCCATACAACGTCCTGCAACCGGTGGTTTCAACTAAACTTTCTGACCCCTAGCAGTTTCCCCAAGCCGAGCCTGGTTTTGAGCCGACGTTACAGGCTCGGGTCTCGGCTCGGTGGTGTCAGCTCGGTTCGCGTGGGTAGAGACCACGGCACCCGTTGCCCGAGCCAAGGTGATTTGCCCAAATTTGAATACTTTTCGAACAAATGTAATAAAATTCGTCAAAAATGGTAGCATCCGCGCCGCATTCTACGTGCTTAAAGCGTGCAATGGCAATGTCCTCCTGGTGGACCACATCTGTCAGGCACCCTACGTCTGAACACGAAGTGTGAGAGACTTCATTGCGAGCATACCTGTCCGCTGAACGATCTCTTCGGAGGGCGAGGGGTAGCGCCAGCGCTACCTTGACATCTCATAGGGGAAAACGGACGTTCTCTCTCGGGGTAGCTCTCTTCGACATGCTTCACCGTGACGGCTGGCTGGTTTTGCGTGGGTCTTCCCTCCTTTGCCGACTCGTCGCATTTGTTGCGCCTGGAAAAGGTTTCATTTCCGTCAGCAGAGAGCTCAAACTAAGTGTTTCCTCCACGCGTCAGCACTTTTTTCGCTTTTGGACTAACTGCACGATGTAGCAAGGACGCGCGGGTCCGATCGCTGTAGAGGTTGTAGCTTTCAGCGGGTAGGCCGCACTAGAGTTGGCATGGGCGACCCATTTACCGACAGCTTCTTGTATTTACCGAAAAACAACGCCTGTTTTTGGCGACGTAAGCGGCATTAGGACACTAATTACAAGTTTTCCGCAAGAATCGATGCTGAATTCCAGGATCGATTCCAATCCGAACTACGTATAGTGCGACCCATCTGCTACCTTGTATAAGGATCGCTCCACACGATGCACCTTCGTTCGAAAGCTTGCTTTATAGTACTGCTTGTTTGTGTTAGTTGGCGGCTCTCGACATGCTTCGGAGCTTCAGGAGCTGGTAGAGTTCTGCGCCCGTACCAAGGTACGAGACAAACCTGTACCCGTACTCGCATGATATGGCACGGCAACACGGCACGGGACGGCCACCAGCGTACAGGTACGGCACGGGAGCCCAAAACAAGCCGTGTTTTGCCAAGCCGTACCAACCCAAGCCGTGTTAGTGTACATGGCTCGGCATTCTGGAGTCCACCACGGCACGGCTACATGACACGGTAGGGGGCACCACGGGTACGGGCACGGCACGGGTGGGTCTACCACGGGTACGGGTACGGCACGGGGTACCAGCGCCGATCTGTAGGCGCTGGCTAGAGACGCTCCAGCCAGGAGTATATTCACGTAGCTACCCTCGGTGGGTTGCTTACCTGTCCTCTGACGACGTCGACCGCTTCACCAACTCCTTTATGGCGTGCGTGGCGCGGAAGCAGAAGAAGTACATCGAGAGAACCAGCAGCACACAGACGGCGGGTGTAAGGACGGCCGCAGTGGTCGACGGTACCATTCGCTAATGACAACACTTCCTGCTTGTTCGCCGACAACTCCCACACTTTGTGTCTATTCGTATCGTTGTCAATTACGCAAATTGCTCGCGTTGTCAACGCGATCCCGCAGCTATTGCTGGCTATACACGAGAATAAGGTAGAAGGATGCTCTACGCTCTCCCCGGAGAAGGTTTGGCGTCGGCCTGCCGTCGTCGGCTCAGTGACGTCTGCTGGAAGCGAATGGCTTTCTAAATGAGTTCCTGTTTAATAATCGACGAGTACTAAACGAAACGGACATTGCAGGAAAAAGTGCGTCGCCAGTCAGAAACGCACAAGTTTGCCACTCGTCCATTCGATTCATGTTAAACTCTCAAAACGCATGACTCCTTTGAAGTTTGTTTTAGGGACTAAATGTTAAGCTAGGTTTGGAGACTTTTCCCTTGACTTTTTTGGCCAAACCGAGGTTGATTTTATGAAGGTCGGCCTTTCCCACGGTAGGAAAACCAACGTTGAAAATGGACCCAACGTTTCGTTCCAGGGCCGACCCAGGCCCGGCAACTCCACCCGGACCAAAGCTCAGCCCAGGCCCAAACTGGCCTGGGCCTGTGCCTGCGTCGGCAAAAAGCCCAAGGTCCAAAGATACTTTAATTTTTAGAGCACGCAATGCAATTATAGTCTAAGGAAATGTAACTAAAACTCGCAAACCTAGCATCCAAGTTTTTAAAATCACCAGTTGAAGAGCAAATTGGCGTTTGTAATTTTTTCGCATGAAGACTGATGCTTTTGGGCCGGTTCGCGCAAAGCCGCACGGGCCTAAAGTCCAACTAAAAGAGGTGGCCGAACCAAGCCCAGACACAACATAAGCTAGGCGTAGGCCGGCCCAAAAATCCCGGCCCAATTGCAGGCCCTTGACTTTGTTGAGGAAAACAGAACAGCTCCCCGAACAGCGAGCGTGGCCGTTGAAAATCCGGACGCACAATAAGGCATGTCCTCGCCTAGAGCTCGGGACGATAAGAACGTTGAGCGTCACTTATTCAGAACCAAAGTCAAAACTACGAACACAACTTATCTATTTTGAGAACAGCCTTAATTTCCAGCTAAGAAAATCCTGTACGCTTGCAGTGTCGAGCGAAAAACAAATTGTAAAGAAGGTTTAACCTACGAAAGCAGCCCATGGCGACGGCATAAGCTGATTCGACCACGACGATGTGTGACCGACTTATGCCGATATACCCCGTTGCGGAAACGAATGCAGCGCGGCCTGGCGGCCGTTGACTCCTTCTCACTTACACAACGCCGCGTCCGACCACGTAATCCCCCGGTGACGTCCAAGCCTTGGACACTTATCCGGGCTAAATCTCACCGCAAAGGCTTCTTAAAATAAGTGGTAAGCTTCTTGTGTAGCGCTCATCGCTTGCGTTACGTGCGACGTAGCGATAGCTTCGGCGAAATTTGCACGTAAGATGATTGTTGGAAGAACTATAGGAACTACGCGCGAATGAAAGCTGAGAATGCAGGCAAAAAGGCATTTCCTCGTTGACTCATTGGCCGATGCAACGATTTCGTAGATAGGCGTCCCCGATATGCATTTTAGTGGCGGACGCAAGAAGCTCGATGAGGAGGTCACATGTCTCTTGACTCACCCTTTAGTAGACGGGGTCATTTTTGTCCAGGCCCTACGTAGGGTGCTGAGGTTCTTCAAGAAAAGGAGAACTGTCATTTGCGGTTTCCCACCCGGACCAGGCGGACACTAGAAGTTTGGTGGGGGGGGGGGTTGTCGAACAAGTTACGCCATTATCCATGTAGAGACTAAAAAGAAAAATTCCTTAGGCCGCCCCATGATTGGATTTTTCAAGTCAGAATCAGAATTCAGAATTGGCGAAAACGTCAGAATTTTCAGAATTCAGAATCAGAATCATGCAATTCAGTTACCAGTAGCTGTGTTTCCTGGTTTTCCGGTACGTGCTTCATAAACGTTGGGCAATCGGTTTTGATCGACATTTTTTACATAAGTATGGCCCGCCGCAGGCGACAGCAGCCGAATTTTTGGCGATTACGTGAGAAATATACCTAGTAAACATTTGCTTTGGCGTGGGACCATTGACCTAGTGCAGCGGGGTCTCCAAGAACTCATTTCATCTCGTGCTTCATCTGACGTTTTGATGCTTTTTCAGAATCAAAATTCATAAGTGCCTAAAAGGTCAGAATTCAGAATCAGAATCCAGCCCTGATGTAGAGCACACGCAGGGATGGCCTACAGACGCCTTTCCAGGTGTGTCAGAATTACCGAATCTGCTCATTTGAAGCAACCGGAGACGACTTCTTGTTTCCAAAAAACTGTCCCATGGACAACAACCGGTTTTCACATTGTGATACCGGCGAGATGATCGAAGGGCGCATTATTATCACCGTTTTCCCGTTTCGTTTTTGGCAGGTTCAATCCGTCCTTATTTTCTATTGCTTGTAGAGAAAGTGTGTTTCAAGCGGATAATGCATTTGTACTATTTGCTCTCTTCTCTGCTGGTTAGCGTTCTCACCCACGTAGCAATGTCGGCCGCAGATGAGTCCGAAAGGTCAGTTTAGGCCCACGTCACGTCTACACTGACAAAGGAACTAGGCGTTGCTCAGGGACGGAAAGACGAAGGAAATGGACGGGCCTTGGCCATACCATGTCTTACCCTTCTTAGTCGCTGGACAAATAAGCCTCCCGTACACAATCTTGCTAAAGTTTTCATTCGTAAATCTCGGAGACAAGAACCTTCTGTGGCATTACCTTTTCCAACGCAGTCCATGCAAGCGTCAATTGCAAGCTGGTTACAGCTTTTGTCCCGTTTTAAGGGTCCACACCTCCTGTTCCCTAAGGGTCCACACCTCCTGTTTCCCGACCTCCACCCTCCCCCTCCTATTCTGAAATTCTGCATACGGCCCTGTCCGTGACATGACATGAGCGACGTGACATAATGAAGTCACGGATCCCGTCACGAAGGTGATCGCCAATCACGTCGCGGATCACATTCGCGGTTAAGTATCAATTGGTCCGTGACGTGTTTATCCCTTACTTTACTTTTCCATGAACCTAAAGATTGGCAAAGTAAAGCCCTCACCCGTGCACTTTCTCTCCTCCAAACAAGACAAGATCCAAGTTTCCTAAGCCGTGGCCACCTCCGGTGGATTTCAGAGTACTTCATGAGGTTGTCTTTTAGTCAAGAAGGCTGGAGGAAATCCTGGGCATGCACTTCCCGCTACCGACCGAGGTAGGAACCATTTAACGCGCAAGCTTGCTCACCAAACAAAGTTACCAGCGCTGGCGCGGGCACATCCGTGGAATGCACCGTCAGCGTACCCGAGGACGTACCCGTTGGTACTGCGATTGGAAATGTAGGAGGTTCAACTCGATACATCTATGGCATGTATTTCAGATTCCCATTGAATTTGCTGCCGACCATCATGCCCTTAGTCAGCACGTTTTTGAGGAACATGGACCGTGGAGCCACTTCGCCATTAACAGCACTTGCTCTGTCAAAAGCTGTGCGATCGCCGTGAAATCGCCGTTGGATCGCGAAAGAGTATGTTGTGGCTTCCGTTAGTAGTGCAGCAGTAGGTGTGGTGATGTTCGGGAAAACCTAGAGGAGAAGGGTTACACGACAACTGCTAGCTGACAGTGACCCTTCTCCCGTCTTTACATCACCGAAGATCGTGAAATTTGGAAGGAATTAGTACTAGAAGCACCCTTGAGCAGTACCGATTCGTTCTAGCTCATTTTCGAGACGCAACTGTCCGACGCTTTAGCATATTGTGATGAGTAGATACTCAAGTATGGAGTAGATTCCTTGAGCCTCATTGGGGCGAAATTTACAAGGCTTTTATGGACACCCGCTGCCCCTCTCGAACATTTGCAAAGATTCCCCGCTACCCCCTTTGTAATGACGACAATCCGTTTGAGTAGCGATAAAGCAAGTCCGACTGATCCATCATGACGGTGGCATTCGTTAAACTCTCATGACTGCGATTCGCATAGAGCGATTTAATCACGTCTGGAGCGTTAACGACCCAATGCTTCCGCGAGCCAGAGGAGGCCTCCGGGACGTAGGATCCGGGTCCAATATCCTACAAAATATTCGTTTAGGTTTTAACCACAAAAATGTTAGCAGTATAAAGAGCCTCTTTAGTGGAGCCAGTACGAGTTGGCTGCTCGCGCAAAGCTAAGCAACGATTCGGGTATGCTCCTCTTAAGAATTCTCGTCAACGTGACCGACGTTAACGACCATCCGCCGCATATCCCTTTTTGTGGATTACGCCCGATCTTAGCGTCGGTGAGTTTCTTAGCTGATCGGGCGACGAACGAAACATGCTTTGAACTTCAGCCGAATATGTCCGCCGGTGCCAAGCTGTGGGCCTTCGCAGTCACAGATGCCGATAGCTGGGTGAATGGATTCAGCGCCACCGTTTCCGGGCCCGATGCTCGATATTTCCGGCTGTCGCAGCGGCCAGAATCCGCTGCTCCTGGATCGGCTTGGAAATCGGCGTTTGACTTGGAAATCGCGGAGCCACTGACCCGACAGGACCAGTTCGACTACAACGTAACGGTATGACAGTTACCGGTATTGGGCATTACTATTCGATAAAGACAGTTTCATCACCGGTACCGGATATTCGGGATCAGTATGCAGAATCCAAGTTTTCAAAGTCTTCGGGTCTCATACCATTCCCAATATGGCCAAATTAGGGCTAAGTTCCAAATTAATGCCTAACTTCAGAATGTCTAGAATCTGCCGTGGAAACAAATAATCAGTGGTTTCCACCATGCTCAGTCCGAGTCTGACCAACTCAGGCTCCGGCCTAAGTATAGGCCTAAACCCGAGGCTTAAGCCTAACTTCCAAGTGTTTAGATTTCGAATTAAAAACCGGTAGTAATTGTTTTTTCCACCATGATAAGTCCGAATCTGACCATTTTTAGACTTTGATTTGAGTCGGTGATTAGCCCTAAGTCTTACAACTGTCGCCATATTAGACTGACATATTAGAGAATATCTTTAGGTAATCGTCAAAGACCACGGTAATCTTACGGCTTCTTGCGAGGTCCGAATAATCACGTTCGACACGCGCTCCCGGTTCACGTCATGCCCGGATTTTCAGCGCGTCCATGGCGTACGTCTGTTTCTGTAGTAAATGATCAGTTGCGCACTTAGAGCGGTCTTATAATGGGGGAAGTAGTGGGCAAAGTTGCGGTAGAATCGTTCTGGTCGTTCGCGAGTTTGAAAATCGCCGGCGGCGATGCCGAGCGCTTTGACGTGAAGTTCAGTGAGAACCGAGAGCGTTGCACACAGGACAGGTGCTCCGAGCACTTCTTTATAGTCGCGAAGGAAGCGGTGAATTTCGGCGTTCAGAGCGAGTTTGACATATGGGTAAGCGCGTATCATGCAAGACATAGATTCCTTTGGCCCTTTGCAGCTCAATATAACAGCGTACCCTGGCGGCGCTGGTGCGAACGAATGCCACATTCGGTTTGTCGGCGGCTTGAGCAACGGTATGTCTGCTCTCATCAGACTCAGCTTCGTGTCCCACGGCTACGCCACTTGGATCTGGTCCGTTATCGGGGGGGGGG
>JNEY01000862.1:0-17994 GCA_020875895.1 Aphelenchus avenae
ACGGATTGTTCCGGCTTCGGCTTGCGGCCACACGTAGCGTAGGTGGCGGACGTTGGAGACGCGTAGCGGTCGGAAGTAGACGTTTCCCGATTTAGAGCGCAGAAAGAGCTGAAAATATGTCGTGTTATATGTATGGATTTTGTAGAAACGTCAACAGCAAAGTCATAATCAGAAGAGGCCCGGGGAGAAAACCCCATGCAAAAATATTGACCACTCCCGACTGGCGAATCTTACTGTAAATTTTTCTAGCCAACTAAGTCGACCTTGGCTAGCTGACCATCGATACTGGCCAGCCGATATCGGAATTTACATTAACCGGGCCCCAGGCCCGCCTCAGTCTTTCGTACTCGTGAGTTGTTGTTGTTTCAGTTGTCCCTACCGCAATAATTGTCGGAATCACGTGCGGCGTGAACACGCTTCCAGAATGAAATTCCTCGTTGGAGTCGAAAAGAAAGTCCACAAATTCGTCCGCTTCTAGGCCGCGCACGATGTCGTCGCGCTGGTCTTTTGCAGAAAACGACTGCGCGTAGCCGCATGCACTCGGCGGGTCGAGCAAATCCCCAGCTCTCCGCCAAGCGCGAGTACCAGGAAAATTGGATGCCAAGTCCTCGATTTCGAAGTCGACGTTCCCCAGCTGGGCCTTCAGACGGAGGTACATGGCCTTTACTCTAAAGCAGCGTTTTGTAATAAAACCCCTTTTCATTTGTGGGAGTATACCTAGAGGGGTGTCCCTAAAACGGCCTCAGTTTGTTCTACTTTCTGAAGACGCTCTTGCTGGTATGAACCCTGAGCCAGAGTCCCCTCTGAATTGAGAATGCCTAAGTCAAAATATGTTTTTGAAGACAGAACGCGCTTAATTTTATTAGCACTTAGGCACGCACACTTTTCGCCACGCGAGCAGTGGAGTAATTTGGGGGGTGCGCGGGGGGCGGCGCACCCCCCTCGAGTCGGGCCGAAGGCCCGGTGAGGTAAGGGGGGGGGGCAAGGCAAAATAAATTTTCAACGCAACTTTACCAAGGAAACCTAAAAACCTCGTTGGTGGCGCCTGCGGCGGGCGTATTTAGGCTAAATACTTGATATTTTGGCTGAAAAACCATTCAGGCCTTGGATTTTTTTATGAATTTTATTCCAAAAAGGCCCAAGTGTTTTTGGCGGGCTATATTGGGTATAAACACGCCAAAATCAGCATTAAAAACCGCTGTGGGGCAAAAAAGGGAGACTTGGGAAAACTACCAAAGAGGGCCAAGGAATATTTTCGGCGCCGGCCGAAAGCCGGCGCCGAAAAAAATAGGTAAGGGTCCCCTCTTACCATGGCGCACCCCCTCTGACCGGGCCCAATTTAGGCCACTGCACGCGAGCGCTCTCGGTTACCGCAATGACGCATCCTTCACCAACAGTTATTGACGGTGATCGAGGAAAAGCTATGGATCGATGCAACGAGAGTCACTGGTGTAAAACAAAGTTAGCATTATTTTGATAGATTCGAAGGTCAGTGTTTATCCTGAACGTACTGCCATTGTTGGTCCATAAAAATTGATTTTAGTTTTTAGGACTTTGTGGCAGCGGTTCTTGGAATCTAACATGCTTACCTTCCCTTTCGAAGCCGTTTCGCCTCGGAGAGCCAGAGCTTTACATCTTTTTGCGAGACACCGAATTCCGCCGACGCACCAAGGACGTCGAGCCTGTTCTTGCTGTCCCGATGCGTCTTTGCCCATTTGATCACTTGCAATTTGAAATCGGCTGTGTAGGGCTGCTGCAGCGGCGTCGTCTGAGTCGCCTCTTGAGCACTGCATTCGTTGTCGCACATTTTGAACCAAAGTTTTTCTGAAGACAAAACTCTGTACCGTATTCTCTTTGAGAACTCCATAGAGGAGTTCTTTTGGTTACACCTTAAGAGGGGAGAGCTACCTGAAGTCGGAGTTTTCGGAAGAGCGGAGCCGTACTCTCGAAAAACTATAATTTGGGGCTATTCTGCGATGACAATGACGAAACGGATCTGACCAAATTAGCCGCCATTCAAATAATTACGGCGAACTTAGGCTGCATTTTTCAAGCCAGCGCATGTCGCGTGTTGGACGGCAAATTTCGAAACGCATGTCGTTTTTGGATCTCTTTAGTGCATGGCGAAAGGCTCGTCATAGCGGTTGTTCTAACTCTTAAGAACTGCTAGCGCATAAGTAAAAGTGGTAAAACATAGAAACCAAAAACGAGAGTGTATTCCGCAAACAGCACAGCGCCGCTCACATGGGTGTGGCGCAGCGTGAATTTAGCTTTGGACGACTAGCTGTTCCGATCGTTTTCACTTGTTTACCGACGCAAATGCTTGCGAACGTCGTGCAGAAATGATTTCTCTTCCGACGCAACGGCCATGGGTGCGCCCGGGCCGTCACACACACACGCCATACTCTAGAGGCTACGCGATAAAGCCCGTCGCGTGCGCAGCATAATCGTTTTTGAGCATCTGTTTTGAAATTTGTGCCGAATTCTCGAATTCAGCACTGGGTAAAATCCACTCTCAAAATATGTAATGCATCAGTTTTTCCGCAGTTGTTCTTCCAGCAGGTGCTCTGCTTGTTGCTAACGACTGCATTGTAACCAGTGTGTTCCCTTCCCATGCTCGTAGCCGCACGCACCGAACTACAGCATTGCTATTTTCTTCATCGCTTGTGTTATTTGAGTCACTAGGGCTTTGAGGAATGTTAGATACTGTTTACTCATCCATTCATCCGTAATCCGTAATCTCAATCATAGTCAATTATCCAGTCAATGTCGCCAGTGCGCTCGCAGAATTTGAGGTCCTCGCACGTGGTTGAAGCGGTCAGTAACCGACGAACTCCTCGTAGTAGGTGTTGAACCACGCGTTGACTTCCCGCACGCACAGCTTCTCCAGGTGGAAGGAGGCGCACGTCCTAAGAGCGTTCTGCTTCATCAAAGCTTTCGTCTCGTCGAGCATATACGCCAGGCGGAACATTGGCATCTGTGCCTTGCACTCTTCGCAGTACTTCTAAACACTCGAGAAGGAATAGTTCCGACGGTTGCCTTCTTGAATGGCAAATGTGGGACTCACATAGCCGTCCATTTTTAGCTCAGGAATGGCCAGCATCGTCGCTCCGGTGCCTTGAAGCACACTGCGCAAGATGCACTTGAAATTCGCGCCGCAGGAAATCGCTCGACGGCAGATATCTCGTCCGTCCTAAAAGTGCTAGTAGGACTTGTCGAAACATTTTCTGAATGGCGTCGGGTTCTACGCTGTTTCTGGACGGGGAGGGGGGGGGGGATTTTTTTCCGCGTAGTGGAATAAACGGAAAACTTTTCCAAGGGAAGGAATTTATTTATTCGCAGTCATTCAACACAAACGACTCCCAAACGAGCAAAAATAGCCTACATAGCTCTCGTAGAATCTACCTAACAGCCGCATAAAAACCACTTAAAATCCGGGCGTACCTGTGCCGTATTCTTGTCGGAACCGTTTTTTAGTGTATCCCTGAAAGGACAGCACAGGTACGGGTGGACTTCGAGGGTCAGGTCTGGTCTATGGCCTGACGATGATTTGTTGGTTTATGACCTGCTGCTAGATTCTACCAGCGCGTAGCACTGTTGACTTACGAACGACTGGAAGAAAGACGTGATCCCGCGAACGTCGTCAGCGCTTGCCGACGGCACGTAGGCCTTGACCATGGCGTCCATGTCTGGCTTCAAGGTAATCCTCTCGTTATCTACGAGCTGAAACAAAGAGAAGGTTAAAGAATAAACCGCAAAATGGTGGGCTTCTGGAAGCATCGATAAAAGCAGCTAGGTATCGCTCATCGCTCCTCTTACCTTTCCCACAATCGCACAGTCCTCTTCGGTCATACTTCTGTACGCCACTGCAGAGGAGGCCGCCACGAAGAGTAAGAATGTAGCGACGCGCATCCTGCGGACAAGTAATAATTCGCTTGCAGAAGCCGTGCTGGTGCGAAAAATAGGGCTATTTATTGCAGTAAATGAGCGTATTTCGCCCTTACATGCCTCACGAACTGCTATTGTCACACATCTAACAGATCACCGGCCATGGGAAACGTCCTGTGCACGTAGAGCACCATAAGAAAGTACGCCGAGCGCCATCGGTCGTTGCCTAACTTCCCGAATGTTTGCTCTGCGACGATCACTGTTGCTAGGAGAGGACAGGCGACATAAACGTCTTTTGGTAAATAATGAAATTGGCCCCATATTTGCGACATTGAACCGACGGTACTGTTACTGGTGAACTTGCGTGTATTCGGAGGTTGTCATATGCAGGCCGGGCGCAGCTATCGTATCGAGAGGCCCCAACACACCGCAGCAACCTGTAAACTGCTCAGTATTTCTTAACGATTTTGGACCGCTTACGCACATCATTTCCACTTAGGCAAGTCAAGTACGCCACGTGACATTCAGTGCTCTCATGTTCTTTGCATTTCTCGTTCCGAAGTTTCGTCACTTTCACCTTATCATCCGCCTCGCGGCCAACGATTACTCGAGGCGAAGGCGCGAATGGGTCCAGAACGATTACCGTAAAAGCTCTAATAGAAGCCGAGTTCTAATAGAAGCCGACCCCTAAAAGAAGCCGACCAACAAAAACCTATCGGGGCGACATGTTTAAAAGGCGTATTTAGACGTATCTCGCATAGTCATGGGTGTCCTATTTTAACTTACAAAAAAATTTTTTTCACGGCCAAAACCACCTGTGGCACATTTCACTACGACCCCCAAAATTTGACCATCGAAAATTAGAAGCCGATCGGCTTCTATTAGAGCTTTTACGGTACGCGCCGTAAACTTGCGCACTTCCGTACCCTCGCATAAACGGAAGTTAAACGAGCACCCAAAGGCTAAAAGGAGAAGGACCGGGCAAGTTCGTGATCAAAACAATCATGTCGCCCAGACTACATCCGTGCACGCGACAAGGTGTAGGCTGCACGTAGTCGGTGCTGAGGCGGTCAATAAGGTCTCGCGCTAAAAGGGCAGCGATCTCGGCAATCAGCCAGCCGATTTGTAGTCAACAACAGAAATCACACGTACCCAAACGTTACTGTGCCAACATGCTCAACTTCCGAGCTCTCCTTGCCTTCATCGTCGTCCTCGTCGCAGCTCTGATGGTGCTCAGTTCGCCTGCAGTAGCGAGGCCCCAGATGCCGACCATGCTTCAGACTCTTTACATGCCCGGCTTCGACGCCTATAGTATGCCATTTTTTCCGTCCACGTCGAAGAACAGAATACTATTTTTATCACCTCCTAAAGTTGTGTTGTTTAACGTCAATTCCCGTTTTAGGCGGAAACCAGTATGAGCTCTTCGGACGTCGCTAATGGAAATTGAAGCCGTCCACTCGTTCCGTTGTTGCTGTACATATCACATTCATGTTCATATTACCTCTTGTTTTCCCGTTCGTTGCTTCAGAAGAAGCAAATAAAAACAGTACACACTCAGCACGTCTAATGTCCAAGAGGTTGATGGAGGTAAGCACCTCTACCGGCATGGTACATTTTGCAAACATTGATGGGGCTTAAGGACTGCATGGCTTTGCAAAACTGCTAAAGGGCTCGATGAAACTGCCAAGCATATTTGCCCGGTGCGTAGTCGAGGCGAAATAGTTCACATGGGCACATGGATGATCCTGTGAATACATGAGCGCCGTATGTGCTGTTAAGGCGGCTAATTGTTTTTACTTGCATCGAACCGTCTCGTGGAATGAAGCGGTAGCGGCCTAAAACCGTGAAAGGTTTGGACGGAACACTGCGTGCAGTCTGGCCGTCACTGCTAATGGGTTCTTGAACCTTGGCAACGCACATGTGTGATGCTAATTTCGGACCTGGCTAACCATATCGTGTCGCTTAAGGACATTAGTCGCCATCTCCTGTTGCGTCAGCCCCACCTCCCCCCCCCCCCCCCCGGAGGTCAGTCGCACCCGATAATTTATGCCCACTGCATTCTTGCGAGAAAACGCAAGAGTTACATAGGGAAGTCGCATGTTTACGCCGGGAAATGTGCGCGTCGAGACAGCCCCTCCCACTTGTCGAAGCGCCGAAGAGAATGCGGAGAAAGGCGGGATAGGCGGTGACAACGAAGTTATGGAGTCGTCACAACGTCGCATAAACTACGCGCAAGCGGCGGACAGCGTGTAGCCTACGCATAGTGGATGACTAAACTCAACGCATCGAATGATACAAAAGGGCACTGCTTCAACTCTTTGACCAATCAATTCACAAGTTACTTTGAAGTCTCGGCTGCTTCCATCTACTACACCAGAAGCCTTCAAACATGATGAACTTTCACTTCATCGCTACTGCCCTCATCGTCGTCCTTGCGGTCATCGTCTTCATGAGCTCAACGACAGAATCGAGGCCGCAGCTGCCCAGTATGCTCCAGACGCTCTACATGCCCGGCTTCAATCCATACGGCAATGCTCAGTACGCCTTCTTTGGACGTCAATGAAACACGCGGTCACCATGCAGCACCTTATACCCCTGTGTTCACTTTACTACGTGCGCAAACTACGGGTTATTGACTCCAGCTGTATAGAAAAGTAAAGAATCTGCGTCTTAATAAATAGATCAATATTGTCCGGTTGAATATTTTGAGCATTTCGAGATGAAGTCGGTAGCAGAGCGCTAAAGCTATTCCTAGGGCAGTGAAGCAACGATTAACGTTCCATATGTTGTCCAAAACCTGTAAGTGAACTCACTTTCTGTCGAAGTGTAAAGCGCTCAAGTCACACTATCCGTAACATTACGGTTCGGTCGGAACACGAAAAAAGGCTCTCATTCTGTTCCGCATTCGTTTGCGGGAACCTTTGTAGAATCTCCTGTTCTGTTTTGAACGTTCACGAAGGTTTAAGTCTCAACGCTCGTAGAAACATGATTTCAACATACAGAATGTTGCTTCCAACGCTTGGAAAAAGAGCATCAGTTATGGACATTCAGGATGGATTCGTTTGGTTACCACCCAAGTTTGCTGCATACTGGTCCATCGCTTGACAAGCGTCTTCAAGGGCGAGTCGCAGTCTAAGCAGTAGTTTTTGGCTCTAAGCTTCGAGAATGCTTCTGTTGTGCTCGTTTCTCTTTTCGTCTCCTGCCTTCTGTTCGATGGAGACGATCACTGTGAGTCGCAGTGCCTGCGTGATTAACGCGAGCTGGTACGCCTCGGTCAAGCAGTCTCGGTTGAAATTCGTCGGGCAATTCCTTCCTTGCGTCAAGCATCAGTCGTCGTAACTCTTCGACGTAGACGTCGACGATACACTGATCAGCTTCCCGTCGAACCTCGGCGTCTGCGCAGGAGACCAGGCACTGGGCGAAGTCGAGCTTCGGACTACCTGGAAACAACTTGTACCGCGTGTGGGGTAAGATCATCTCGAACAGGAATGGATGTCTATGTCCTTCTCGGGCAAGGATGTTAAGCAAACATTATATGCTTCCCTTCCTTGTTCAATGCTATCATTCTATCCGGCCTTCTAGTCGTGCTCACCTGTAAAGACCGTTTGCCAGTCAATGAAAGCTGCGACATCATTCAATCCTGTTCCGTCGTCAGCTTTCTTGAATAGAATGTTGTTCGTCCATAGATCACCGTGGCAGAGTAAAGATGCAATACCTAAGAAGTCCTGTGACCATTCGAGGGCACTGGAGGAATGTTCAGTTTACTCACCCATTTCTTGGGGACGTTCAAGAAGAGCGTAACTGGTGAATACCAGCGTTGCCACGTGCTTCAGTCTTTTTCAGCAAAGGCTGAAATTTGCCTAAACGGCGGCGGCGAAAACGTCGCCGACAGGACTACTTGCCTGGACACATGTTTTCGAGGTCCGACCAAACCTTGGGATACATTGCCTGCAGACTCCCATCAAGGTGGGCTGGGCCACCTACGGCGCATCGCCACTCGTCTGTTTCGAGGCACAACAGATGCTTATGGTAAGCGGCAAAATGCTTCACGACGTTGCTGATCTGAAACCGAAACAGGGACGGCTGGACCGCGCTACGATGGCCCGCAGCCTAACCTGCGTATCGTTGGGCGACTGAACAAAGCCTCCGATATGACGCTTCTCCGACAAGTCCTCGATTATAATGACGCCTGACACAGCCAGGTCCGACTCTAGCCGCCTAGCGTAGTACACCGCTGGCAAAGGAACGCCAGGAATGTCGCGAAAGTACTCCAGGAAGTCGCACTCGGCGTTATGGCACTTGACCAGGTCCTTCCTAGCGTCTTCGTACACTTTCTAAACGTTCGCCCTCGGCTCGACAAAAGGTCGTTACTGCCTATTTGTCACCCATGCGTACCTCTTTGTCATCGTTTGAGGTCCATTTGTTTATGCTGGCGGACATGTTCCTGGTATTGGGAACTTTTATCGCACACGAGAAGACACTACCATTTGCGAATGTGATGGAGGTCATGTAGACATCCGACATAAAGCCTTATCTCTCGCCAATGTTCTCTGTTGTTACCTGCAAAAACGAAACAAAGACTAACCGTTGAACTTGATAATCAGTCCGTTGCTCACTTACAGCAGAGACCGTGTTCGCATTCGACCATATTTGAAATTCCTTGTTGGTTTGCCGCAGAATGTCAACAAGCCAAGTGGCGGTTAGCCCGCACTCAGTTGCTTTTGCTTCTTTTAGCGACGACTCTTCGAAAAGCGTTGCAAATTCGTCCGTCATCGACATCGGCATGGCCTTTACTGAGGCAGAGACGAAATTTCGACAACGTGAATTTGGGGCAGCGTTACTTGAGAAAACGAAGCGGTGCAAAGGTCCGAAAGACCAACGTAATTCCGCTGAAAGGAGCACGTGCAACGAGTTTGTTTGCGCTCAGTGAAGGTCGCCAAGCGTTGACATTGCACTCTCTCAGCGCTACGAAGCACTTTGTAACCAGCACGTGAATCAAATGTTCGGGAGAAAATTGTTTGTAATCGACAAAGTTGGCTAGGTTCATGACGTATTGAAGCATTTTGTAGAAGTCGTGGGTTCCTCCGTTCTACGACGAATGCAGGCCTCTAGCCCTAGGCTTTGTACCGCCTACTATACTATGCAATGTTCAGACTGCAACGTTAGTAAGTACTTTATTCCGAGGAATACAGGTCGTCTTTTTACACAGGCATTGATGAATCGGTGAGGCTTAGCAGAAAGCGTAATGTTTTAAGAGACACCACTTATGAAATACACCAAGCTCTTCAGCGGTTCTAAACGACTAGCAATTAGCGTCGTCCGTAGTAGGCGTAGCCGTAGGGCGAGTAATAGCCTGAAACGAACGATTCAACAGAAAGTAATTGCATCGAGTCATTAGTAGCACGCCATGAATATTTTAGGAGCTTACCATAGTTGTACCCGTACGATGGTCCAAAGCCGCTGAACCCCACGAGGTTGTTCAGAATTGTGCCGCTAGTAAAGCCGTCCACCAAAGGTTTCGCTTCCGTCGTTAGGTTGACGAGCAGGAGGGTAGCAACGGCGGTGAGGTAAGCAAGTACATAGGAGCGTGTCGTCGGCATGCGTGCGCCGAAAACACTGTAGTAGCGGAGATCGGTACAAGCAGCAAAAAGCCAAGTAGCGCCTTGCACGGTTCCATGCCAAACCACCAGGATTTTATACCGATTTTCCATTGCTATTTTAGTCATCCACTACGCCTCGACCATACTAGGTCAATGATGTTCCCTTCGTAGCAAGCACAAGGTCAGACAAAAATCACTAATCTATGCTCGGTTCTTTCGTGCGACCTTCGACGGACGTCCGGGCAGTCAGCCAGTGAACATTCCGTCTGGACTCTCTTCCGCCTGGAAGGATCAACGACAGAAGTGCGCATTGCTGCATAGTACGTCCGTTTCAGTTCCTACGTGTACCAGGCGCTGTGCTGTATCGTGGCTTCGTCTTGGATTAGCTAGTCTTGTTGTGCACTCCAAAACAACAACTTTTGAAACTGCTGTCACCATGACCTACTGCGGTATGATGAGACAGAGTCAGAAAATTTGCAGAGAAACCCGGCTAAGGGGAATCTGCGTATGTCATGGAGATCGGAAACCCTGTCGGAGTATTACTGGTCGTACCGTACCCGAACATTAAACTGCAGCGATACGGTGCGACGAGAAGTATGGATTCAGTTTTCTAACATACGTACATTATTCAAAGTCTTCTTCTTCCAGGCAACACTGTGAGGACCAAGTTTCTTGCCGATTGCTTTTGCCATCCTGCATCAAAATAGGTAGAGGTCGACTCCCGTACCGTATTCCGCACCGTACCGTACTGCGTACCGTATTCTACGGTACGGCTATGGGTCAGTACGGGTTGCCGTACCGTACCGTACTGGTACGGTACGGCATGACCCCCAGTACGACGCCGTATTCCGTACCGTACTGCAGGCCAAAAAATGCCCATTTTTCAGCTGAAATCGTGCAAATATTGGGCATTTTTGACCAAAATTCGAAAAATTTCGTCAAGAACGACGGTATGCAGTTCTATTTCACACCGTTAATAACGCTTAATATTGATGGCGATGTTGTTTGAAGTCCTAATGTTCCGTTTTACCTGCGAAAAGGCAGAAAATTTCAAATTTTTTATTACCGTATTACGGCGCCGTACTGGTACGGTACGGGGAGGGTAGGGGGGTCAGTACGGTACGGAGTACGGTACGGCGGGGGGGGGGGGGTAAAGTCGACCTCTAAAAATAGGTACGCAACAAGGTCACGTACAGGAAGCCGTCCCGTACAGGAAGTGAGACGCCTTCACCCCATTGCTATACAGGCACCTGCAGTTCGCAGTAATTGGGTTCAATGTGGGATGTCGACGTCTCGCCTCTCCGGTTGTCAAACTTCCGTTTACGCTCTGCCGAACTAAACGATTTGGACGACGATACGGAGTCTAGCGTCCTGGAAACTGTGCAATCGGTTCCGCATTCATTTACTAATCTCAGACGAACTTTGAGACCTGAGAGTTGCGATGGTCTGAGATTGTGTAGTAGTCGGGCGTGGATGGCTGAATTTTGGCATTTCTTGCTCATGCATCGTGATGTCAGCTAGGAATAGTCCGCAAATAACCTGCTTAAAATGGAAATCTCACGCGTACACTGCATACGTGATTAGCACTGTTTATTTAAGGACTGCTTACTTTTTCAAGTCCATCTGTTTACTCAATTGGGTTAAGGTCAGTGATTTCCAAACGTCGTCGCATCATCGTGTTCGCGCGAGCCAACGGTTCAAAAATGAACATAACAGGCGTCATGCGCGAACAAAGGAGCGCACAAAGCAGAGCCTTGAACAGTCGCGACGTTCGACAGACTACAGGGCGACTGCGGGAGCCTTCTTCTTCGCCTTTGGCGGAAGAAGGCGACAGACGGATGATTGCACCGAAGACGTTCGCAAGAAAGAACTAAGCAAAGAACGTAATTAACGACTACGTGACATTATGTTGGCTACGAAGGCAGCACAGTGTTGCCAAGATGTAGTTGATGACGGGCGATCATCGAAGGAGACGGTATAAAACCCATAGTGGTTAGCCATGGAACAAACCGTTTGCCTACTTGGCTTGAGCTACTTGGACACCACTTCTGCTGCCGACTCTTCAACACAATCATGTCGACGACGCGTTCATTTACCCTTACTTTCATCCTCGTGGTTGCTGCCGCTCTGTTCTTAAGTCTAACGACGGAAGCTAAGCCTCTCGTCGACGGATTCACGAGCGGCTCCATTCTGGGCAACCTTGTCGGCTTTGGAGGATTCGCTCCGTCATATGGATATAACTATGGCAAGTTCCCCAGCAGCTTCTTGTTTAGTATCACCACCAGTTTACGCTCGCATCATCCGTAGTAAATCGTTCATTTCAGGTTCTTACTCACCGTATGGCTACGCATACTACGGACGACGCTAAGCCCAAATAGACCGTGTCATCCAATTTACCTACCTACTTCTTTGAGTAATGCAATTTTTGTCATTTGTTCTTTTCCCATAGATGTGACCGTACAAAAATGTCAACTTGTTACTGCGGTTCGGAATAAAAAAATCCGTGCGCACGTCTTGAATTTATGAGCTAACAGACAAATATCATAGAGAACGTTTGACAGCGGTGTGACCAGTTGTTTGCACATGCGTGCACTTCTCAAAGGATTACGGAGCTTCGGAGGACGCATGGATTAGGCTCAGTGGAGAGATGCTGTCGGTGTAATCAGTTTGTATTACGGTGTCACGGTTTAAGAATTTCTAGGCAGTCGCGTACCGTCCTTAAAGCGCGCACACCCCTCAAAAAATTCCACCTCAAACGAGCGGCACGCGCCGACGCTAAAGGCCCATCACGACTCATGCTCGTTTGACGCATTCTTGCAGGTTAATTCGGTCGCGGTCTGAGCAGGCTCGAAGCTCGGCTCGCTTTCGAGCCTCGCCACCGCACAGGGAGGGAATATCCCTTTCGTAGTAGGATCCTTGTCGTCACCACCCGGCAACGTCGAATACACGACACGACCGCCTTCGAAATTTTGAAATGCCTGGTCGCCGGTTGTCTAAATAAGCAGGCAAAGTGCGTCTTCTCCCGCTTAATTGTGAAATAACACGTCCTAAGCGAACCTAAGCCGAAGCAATCAAGCCTACATCTACGAAGTTTGATCGGTTCTCCTGCCAAAGCCCCTGTGCATGGGATGTGCCGCATGATGCAAACTACTTACCAATACATCTTCAGCCTAGTTCTAACACGTACCTCTATTTTTATAGAAGGATCCCGCGACTAAGACTGGTTAGAAGTAACCAAAGCTGTCCACAAAACGCTTGCCAACAAACTGTCCGTCAGAGCAGACGTCGCCGATTGCGTTATGGAGGACGCAGATCGTTAGGATGACAAGCGTACGGAGTGCCATTCACGACTGACACATTCAAGCGGAATTGCAATGTTTTTGTGTGCGAAACCTGAACATTTATCGTTGCGATGAGACTTTTCGGTGCGTCGTTTGCGACTAGTTAAATCAATCCCTTGAGCTCACGACAATGTTCTATTCGTACGTCGAACTGTTATCGGCCGGCAGTTGGTCGCGCATTCGGGTAGCCCTCGCCAACCGGCCCGTCGGGTCGGAGCGCTAATTTAACCAGAAGAACCGGCGGGCTCGGGCCAGGCCGATTCCGTGTCCCGAAAATGCTTTTAAAAAAAATGATGGAAAGTTCTGTGTATTTTGCACAGTTGTCTTTGGAACAAGCCAAAAACGTTTCAGATTAACTATAGGTAACCTAAAAGTGTTTTTTACTGACCAGTTTTCATAGCCTATGTGGAAACTAAGCAGCGAGTACCAATAATCGCACGTCCACACCGTGTCATAGCAGTGTAAGAGATCTGCCGGTCCTCTAGGCTGGGCCGGACTTAATGACGTCGTTCGCCGGACCTGTGTACAGGGGCCCATTGGCCGTGGTTACACTCGGTTAGCTGCAAAAGCAGCATCCCCATATTCAATGCGAGGGAGAATGTATGCCGTCACGCTTAGCCAGCATTATCTGTACGGGAGGGTTCAATGAACACTGGCGACTTTTATTAATGTTAGCCACTGAAGCTAGAAGCTGAAAGTTGAGGGCAATACTTGTAGAGGGGGGGGGGATGGTTACGAGTGGATCTGTAGTGTCAAGTAAGTAACATTTCTGAGCGTATCTAATGTGGATCGCAAACGAGATTCCGAAACTTACCTATGTATCTATCGCAACAGTCATTGCGCTGTAAGTCAGTCTCTAAGAAGAAGCCTACTTGAAGACACCAGCTGCCGTGGCCTACCCCGTACCATTTTACGAGAGCGGTTCAGCCTACATTCTGAACGACGTGCAGCGATTGTCATATATCGGTATGTTTATTTACGCACTAGCATAGTACATAGAGCAGTAGTACAGAGGTGGTTGACGCAAGAGACCCGTAGTTGCATGACTGCGATTGAGGTAAGAAGCATGTGCATCATTATCGCCACGAGATTTACCGGCGTCCGAAAAAGGAGTACTGAGCATTACCTCCTAAAATGAGTGGTTAAAACGTGCTTCAAAAATTTCTGAGCTCATCAAGCTCAGCAGATTGCAATCATATTCGGGTTGCTAACGCACTATCAGGATGCTTACCGTAGGGGTTAAAGCCTGGCATGTAGAGCGTCTGGAGCATGCTGGGCAGCTGCGGTCTCCCCTCCGTCGGAACACTGAGAAGAACGATGACCGCGATCACAAGGACGTAGACGGTAGCGAAGGTGCTGAAGTTCATCATCTCAAAGGCTTGGTCAATAGAACTGAGCAGGTGATAGGCTTGATTGGACCTAATACACTGGTTGACCACGAGAAGGAAAGGATGTCCTTTTATACATTTCCTTTCCGTTGAATTGTTGTCATCGACTACGCATTGACTACATGCTGACCACCAACCTGATCGTAGTGTGTGTGCCGTTCCATTGACTTCGAGACACCGTTAGTAGGTCCCGCCGCGAGTTCCCTTTTTTCCTGAGTGTTCGACGCTGTTTTGGCGCGCATCGTTCCGCGTCAACACCTAACTTTACAGCGTATGCTTTGTGCGTTGCCTGTCGTGTAAGTGAAGAACCGTTTGCGGTTTAATCGTCGGTTGAGACCGAACCTGGAGAAGGAAGTAATGACGCAACAAGGAACGTTCGGGTCGCTAGGTGGCTTTTTGAAATTCGCTTTTCTTCCTGGGAAAATAGTAAAGGTCGGCAGTCGTACAGGTGGTTCGGTCGTACTGTACCGTACTCCACTCCGACAGTACATGGGGGTCAGTACGCTACAGAGTACGGTACGGCTGCCGACTGCCGATGACCAGCAGAGAGCGGAAGTCAGGATACCCAAAATAAACGAATTTCGCAAATAATCAAGTTTCAGATCCTACAGAGGCGGCCTGCTTCCTCGACAGGAATTTTAACTGCGTCTGGATACGTGGAAGCTCAAAAAAAGTTATAATTGCTTCGCCGCCTTGTGATTTTTAGCTAAATGCAGGCAAGAATCTTCAGCCTACTTAATGATCGTGCGGTTTGCACGGTGGGTGGATGGGGTAGTCACGGGCACGGTATCTCGACACCCAGCGAATATTCCTATTCCTTAATGACAAAGCCTGGTGCTTTTTTATAGATTCCCAATAGGGTTTGCGTCTCACTGGGAAGAGCCCAGCCTGCTAGTGCCGAAGCCTCGTTTTTTCTTACTTTTCAGTTTCCATTTTCTAGCTGCTCATTTTTTCTATTGGCTCCCATGAAAGGTAAACATGTACAGGCGAAATTTCTCCTTTGTACAAACAACGAGAGCACACCACCAAATTTTTTCACGTCCGCGAAAGTATTAATTCGACTGCGCAAAAAGGGTTTGGAAACTTGCAGAAGCCGATGAGTCATTAACCTCGAGCAGGCCGCAACTATCCCATGTTCCGGGTGGTGGCGCCGGTATTACTGTGGCTGTCGTTGTCCCCCACGCGGTTCTACTATGGTGTTGAGTCAGAGACCAACCAAGCGGATCTGTTAGGAGGTGGCGGCTTCAAAAACTTAATCGCGGCAGGATTGACCGACCACAATAAAGAAGCAAATCCTTTCGCTAACGGACACTGAAAGCGCTAAAAAAGACCGAAAAAGTTTCACTCTACAGTTTAACAACACTGCAGTTTTGGCCATTAAAATACTTTAATCGATACTAAAAAAACGGCGAATTGCTCACGAGTCATAAGCAAGTGATCTTTAGGCCATTGGCGGTTTTCGGGTAGTTGCGCAAGGCTGGTTAGGGAGCTCCCAGAAAATGTGTAATCATTACAGGGGGGGGGGGGGGGGTCGGACCCCAGCCAAAATCAGTGCGAAAATTGATTACACCCCGTGGAAGGGGGGAAGGGCGATGTAATGCTTGCACATTTTCTGGAAGCCCCCCTTAAGCGGGTCATCGCAAGCAATCGGATATGGTCTGGAAGCGCCGAACGGGAGGAGATCGACCGTGAATCATGCTTTATCACGGAGGTCTCATCCGGAGAATTTTATTTGGGGTTGCATGGCAAAACGTGGGAGAGCGTTAGAGCAGAGGTACTAGCCACTTATGTTGTACTTGGTACCCGTCGAATTGGACCGTATATGGGGTTTTGGCTTCGCTACTACGAAGATTTGCTGCATTTCAGCGTTCACTGACTTTACTATCGCACACTTTCCAAGACCGAATTTTTCTAGGGTTTAAAAGAAGGTCGTCTGTGACTAACAAAACCAAACTGAAAGAATTTATTGGAACAATGTAGATTTTACAAGGAACACCAGGTAAACATTAAAAAAAGATAAGGAAATTGCTTAGAGAGACGTCGATTCCTCGATGCCGCAGAACTTCAATTCGTTGCAGGTGGTCGACGCTGTGAGCAAGCGGATGAGCTCTTCGTAGTGCACGTCGAACCACTTGATCTCCTGAACGCAGTGCTTCTTCGAGTAGATCTTCGCGCAGGTGCTGCGAGAGTACTGCTTCAGCAAGGCCCTGGCGTTGTCCTGGAGGTAAGCTTGACGCAGTGCGGGCATCGAGGACTGGCACTTGTCGCAGTGCTTCTAAAACTTATTGCATGAAAGTGGTTTGACAAGCGTAAACTAGCCAGAGAACGGTTACGCTGTTGCAAGTGAAAGGCTTACGTTGTTGGCCACGTTGAGCTCCGGCACGGAGAGCAGTGTATCGCCGACGCCTTGGAGCAAACGGCGCACAATGCAGCTGAAGTCGGCGCCACACGCGATGGCTCGCTCGCAGATGCTCTTGCCGTCCTAAACAAGAAACCTCATCGTAAGCACAATAGATTGAAGCACATCTCGTAACATAGCTTGAAGTATACCTTGAATGAACTTACCAGTTTCTGGACGAAGGTCTTGATGCCCCGAACGTCAGCGTCGGTTGCGCTGGGCAGGTACGCGTGAAGGATGACGTCGACCTGAGGCAGTAGTTCTACTTTTGTCCGTTCGACTAGCTAAATGTCGGGGTTTTAGCGGCTCTTAAGATGGGATAGGTCTCATGCTTTCCGCATATAGGTACGAAAAGTTCAGAAAATTTTTCGAAAACTTTAAATTGGACAGGGGCCCTACCTTTCCGACCGTCTCGCAGTCCTTTTCCGTCAAAGCTTGGTACGCGTCGACTGCACAGCGAGCAAAGACAGCAAGGAGCATCACGACGTGAAGCGCATTCTGGCGACAAATAGTAGCGGTTTGAGCGCAGTGAATGCAATGGAAACGTGAGGGTATGTACGTGTACTTATAGGGCTTGCCCAGCGGCTTCTGAGCCACGAAATTGCTCCACATTCGGACAAATTCGATCCTTGTCTGGGAAATTAAGAGAATTCGGTAAAGATCAGGCGTGCGAGAAAAACACCTCACTGTGCGCACATTGTTTGTCAGAAAGCCTTAAACAGGCATGGGACCGGAACAGGGAATGACTCCTGTTCCGTCTTGTCAATACTCTTGGTACGTATCATATCAAGCTCTCGTGATCGTTAGAAAACCGATGCAGGAGCGATAAGCAACCAACTACATGGGGTCGAACACACGCGAGAGTGATATGCACTACGTCCGTGGTACAAAATGCACTTCACAAGTGAATTAAGTCAGTTTTCCAGTTCGAAACCAGTTCGACGTACGTCGACATGAAGGCTCTGCTTCTCGCGATCATTTTATGCACCCTAGCCACCGAAGCAGCTGTTGTGGAGATGAAAATGACGTCTGCCGGGTCACCCCGAGGTCGAGCCGATGGAACGGGAAAGAACCCAGTCCGTCGTTACCACCGCCGCCAGCAGCTTAAGACGGGCTCGCAACCAGGGGTCTCAAACCCCCCCGGAATTCCGGGGGTACCCCCGGATTTTGACCGTTTGCCCCCGGATTTTCATAGGTAAAATCCGGGGTTTAAATTCAGCTTTTTTGCCTCTGACTTAAATTGTCACGGACTTGTTATAAGCTACAGGTGTTAACTTTGCTTCCCACTTACCTATAATTTTGCGGCGGCTTTCGGCCACCGCAATCATAAGGGTACCCCCTTTGCTAATTTTCGGACCGTTCGGTATTAGGGGGGGGGG
>JNEY01000862.1:18527-35775 GCA_020875895.1 Aphelenchus avenae
CTTTCATGTTCATCAATCCCGATCGATATTGTGGAGTATCACGTGGTGACCGGCGACGTATGATAGGTTAATTAGCAAGTCAATGCATGCGAGTGGCTTATATACTTCAGCGGAAAAAGGGCGCTAGAAATGGGAAGGGGTAGCGCTAACGATTGGCGTTCGGCACTCGGTACTGGAACACTTGTTAATTAACCTATTGTACGTCGCAGATTACCCCCCCCCGCCCTCTAACGTAATCCGTACCGATAGTACGGTCGCGTGCCTGGATGGTGTGTTGTACGACTTTTGGGTGAAATATGTGCTCTGGACGTGCCACCTGGGCGGTTGCCAATCTGCGAGTGTAATGTAATTGCACACCTTGTACAGGTTCCGTCCCCCTCACAAACAACCCATTTTACTCGTTACAAGCCGCTTGGCTAGGAAATGTTCGAAAAAACCCCACTGGTTGTCCTGCCGTATAGGGAGGCAGGACAACCAGTGGTGATTTTTCAAACATTTCCTAGACGCGCGGCGCGCGCCAAGCGGCTAGTAACGAGTAAAATGGGTTGTTTGCGATGGGGACGAAGCCTGTTATTTTTCCATCCCCCCATACACACAAAGTGACCACCCATAAAATTTTTTGTCCCGCCTAATTTAACTGCTTGCCCTCATAAAATCGTGTCCCCTCCCCATACGGCAGGACAACCATCATTATTAGGGGGGGGGGGGGGGGGGGGTTGAGCACCTTTTATGGGGGTCATTTGAAGAGCTTTCTGAAGAACTTTTGACGAGCTTTCTGAAGAACTTTTGAAGAGCTATCGGATGGTACCAAAATCGAGGGGGTAGCGAAAACTTTGTTAGGTACACCAGAGCCAGTTAGGGTTGTATGGTTAGGTCTTACTCCCTCCGAATACATATTTTTGTCCGTTGAGCCATTTCTTTTTGAATCGTACAAGGCGGTTCCGATTTAGCCGAAACAAGCCCTCCCTCGGTGGTAGCGGTGGGCTCATCACGTATGGCGCTTTGGATACGAAGAACTGCGACAGTCAATGGAACTACGTCCCTCTCAGCTCGCTGGGAAAATGGCAGTTCTCTATTAGCGGGTACATTAACATGATCATCGTTCTCAGGACTTGTGCGGGCTTATTAATTACAGCGTTCAAACGGGCAACTACAAGTCCATTCGGAAGCAGGTGGCGATTAGCGACACGGGCTCCCCCTGGCTTGGCGGTCCGTCGGATCAAGTCGACGCTATTGCCAGCGCTATCGGCGCGGCCTACAACTCCGACCGCGGAGTCTACACGGTGAAATGCGACGCAAAGAACCTGCCAGACATCGTGTTTCTGATCGCTGGAAACGAATACGCTATCCCACAAAGGGAGTATGTGCTCGATGTGAGTCAAACTCGTCGCCTTTAGCAAGCCACTGCAAGCTTTAGGTCGGAATCGGCAACAACGACTGCGCGGTGACTCTCATTGAGAGTGACGGGTAGCATTAGTCTCGGTATATGTGTGAACGTTCACTCTTAGCACGGGTATCGACTGGAACCTCGGTGACACATTCATCCGTACCTACTGCAACGCCTACGACGTGGGACAGGTATCGCGCGGAAGTACTCCGTCCAGATGACATCATGTTCTTTCAGAAACGTATCGGCTTCGCCAAAGCACGCCACGATTTCCAGTGAGGTAGCTGACGTCGAAGGCTCAGTTATGCGTTTAACTATCGACCGTTTGGAGATCTTATGCCGTAGCATCAGTCAGTAAAGTGCACGTGAACATAGTAACACGTTGTAAATATGTTCACAACAGAAGCTCCACCGTCAAGACCTGATCCGTAATACGGTACGGGTGCCGATCTTTATCTAGAACTATCCCTCGGCTCAGAACATTACGGGTCGGAACGAAAACTAAGTAAGGTGTCCGCATTCGTGTGCTGACAGTTTTTGAGCGCAAAAGGTTCTTTCCGCCTCAAAACTGGTGCCGTTTCGTCTCAAGTTTTTGCACCTAGGCAAATGTTGTCTCAAAAATTAGTCACAGACAAAACTTGTCTCAAAATTAGGTTCCTCTTAAAAATGGGTTACTTTCCTCTCTTATTTTCGGCACCAAGCAAATGATCTCTCAAAAGTTGGCTCCTCGCAAAAATGCGTGATTTTCCACGCAAGCGCAATTTCGTACCAAATTCCGATATGTTCGGTCCCAATTTTCGGAACGCATCAGATAACGTCTCAGAATTCGAAATCTTAAAATAGCATCTGAAGCAGTGCATATTTTACCGGGAAACATTGCACAACGGGAAGCGAGATACGGTCAATGAAAAGAGTAAAACGTAAAGGTACAATGCTAGTCGGCAACAGCATTGCGATTCTGACGTTCGGCCAGACGAGGTCGACCAGCTTTCTGGGAAGGACGGCCGGTCTTGCGCTTTTGCACGAGTCGCTCGGCGACAGCATCAGGCGGGATACGTTTCGATGGCTACCGAGGGCAAGCAGGCAATCATGACGGAATGCTTGCAAGCATGCTTCTTCGCGCCGTAGCGGCAGTTGCACTTCGTGTAGGCGCCGACCTTCTCGACCAAGGGCGTGCCTAGGGGGGGGGGGGGCAGGGGGGACGCTACTTGGTATGGTGGCTTTGAGGGAGAAAACCATTATTTTGAGAGGAACCGCAACTTGCCATGTGGAAAATCTATATTTGATGCGGGAAAAAATTTGGTAGAAAAAAGTGATTTCAGCTACGGGCATAAACTTGAGACGTTTTGGCACCATATTTGATAGACACTAATTTTTGGTAGGGTTTTTGTAAGGAGCCGCTATTTGAGCGAACATTAAACTCCATTTGACTATATCTCAAAATTAGAGACGAAAAGAATCCACTTTTGACTATGCCAAAAATTAGAGACAAAACGACCCCATGGTTGAGACAACAGAAACCCCTCATGCGTTTTTGAGAACTTATTCATTAATTCTGAACGTGTATTAGAAGGTTTAAGTTGCAACACTCTTACAAACATAGTTTCGTTTCGTGTAAAACGTTGTTTCCAACAATATGTGAATTAGCCTCAGCGGTGGAGATTCAGGATGGAGCCGCTTGTTAAAACCAAATTTTCCTGCGCATTGATCCATTGTTCGGCATGCGTCTTCGAGAGAGAGTCGCAGTCTGAGCAGTAGCTTCAGGTTCTCTTCGAGGGATTCTCGTATTGCGTTAATTTCTCTCTTCGTCTCTTGCCTTCTGGTCGATGGAGGTGATCACTGTGAGTCGAAGCGCCTGAGTAATTAAGGGGAGCTGGTACTCTTCGGACAAGTGGTCTCGGTTGGCACCTTTGGGCAGAGGACGAACAAACACTAGCGTTCTAGTCTGTAAGGATGCCCGAGAACAAAGCAGGGCTGGGTGGAACAAGCAATTTCGGAATGTCCGATTCTGATCGCCAACGGTCCGGGTTTGGAACATTTTTGGGTGATGTACGAATATCCTGCATGAGCGGTAACGGAACAATCGAAATAGTACCGACTCTCGATTCGTATGGGATCGCGAATTCACTTAGGCGAACAGTCCGTCGATCCTTGTCCCCCCTGGAATCGGCAGTCCGCGTCGCCAGCGGTCACCCTGAGCATTTGTGGCACGATTTCCGCAGCGCATTTGCATCGGGAATATGCGTCGGGAATCGTCGCTGTCAAAGGCGGTCATCCTGACTCTTTCCGCACCGAGTTTGCATCGGGGAAATTTAAGCGGCGGCGGCGATAATTTCGCTGCAGTTTCAGCCCGCAACGCCCTAGGGCCTGAAATGCGGTGTCGGTTTGCGGAAGAATATCCAGGTCTGCCACCGTCAGGTTTGAATTCCATCACCGCCGCCGCAGGGCATAAAACGTCCACTCCCGCCATGCTGTGCTGCAATCGGGTCTCCGAATGCCATTAACTGCGCTGTCAGGGCCGTGCGATACCGGTTACCTTTGTCCATCTCGATCTTTAGCTGCCACGCGGTGGTCCATAAATAGCGATGCAAAATCTCAGGACCTCAGAAGCGACTGCGATGAGAACGGAGCTAGCGGTACTGTTTGCGGCGCTGCTGCTCGCGACCACGTCGGCGATGTAAGTTGGTTAAAATTATCTGTCTAATTTGCTCAGTCCCGCAGAATTTTGCTATCGGAATGATCCACGTGGGTTAGAATTTCATATGGCGGCGGTAGGTTTTTTTAGGAGAGAGGGGACAAAATAATACCGGGGGCCCAAAAATCACCTATGGATGGGTCACGTGTATTTTTCCACTTGGACCCTACAATTTTTTGCCCCTCCACAGGTATCGTGTCCCCCCATAAAAACCTGGCCCCCATACGGAGTTCTAACCGTCCACATGCTCTACAAAACCTTGTGTAAACGGGGAGAAAGACCCTAAAAGGGGCCTTCTCCCATAGGAAGGTGGTTTAGGAGCCCTGCAAGCGATAGGGAGACCTACCCATGGCGTGGTCCTCGCCGGGATGACACCCTTCGTGACGGCATCCGGGCCGGGAATCCGGCACGGATCCCGGAAAGTTGACGGGTGGAGTGAGTTGTGGGCATGATTCTTGTGCAGCATTCGAGCATTTGCGATAACGTTATAGCGCAGAGTGAGCCATGATTGGACGGCTTGCGTTTTACTTTTTTTTATTTCGATTTTAGACCGCTGCCCGCGGATAGTCCACCATTGGCGTCTGCATCGCACCAAGGTTCGTACCTGAGACAGGCTTAGAACGACCTAGGGCAAACTATAACAGACAAACAAATTCTTTGTAAAAAATGGTCATTTAGATAATGCTCAGTCACTGGCGCACGAGGTCGAAGATCCCACCGCACCGGCAGGTTCCGAGCCGTCTCAGAGAGTCCAGGTGCCGACACACCCGGAAGCCGCGCCAAACGTCCAGTACGACTGGGCTAGAGGCAATTACTGCAATCATTGCAAATGTTGTTGATGTGTTATTTGTGCGCGCTGGCCGCCTTCACCAACACAGGATCGTGCCCACAAAACGCTCTCTTCCCATTCACTGTTGACAATGTTTGCCCCTGAGCTGAGATCGCTTCTACGTGTATACGTATAAAACGTATAAAATCTATTTACTACAGGCGCGAGAACAGAAGCTATTCCGTTGGACCCGACAAAATGGCCTGATGAGGACCAGCTGTTTATGCTGGCGAACATCTTCCTGGTAATGGGAACTTCCATCGCATACGCGAGGCAGTGCCATTTTCGATTGTAATGGAGGTCTTGTAGACCTCCGACATAAAGCGTTTGCCATCGTTAGTTGTCTCTGCAGTTACTTGCAACGATCATATAGAAAATAACTCACAGACGTCGTGAGAGATCCGAAGGTCACTTACATCAGTGATTTCAGTCCTTTCCAAGCAGTTTCGGAATTCCTTGTTAGTTTGTCGCAGAACATCAACAAGCCCGCATTCGGTCACCTTTGCCTTTTTTAACGAAGAAGTAAGTGCTTTATTCCAAGGAATACAGGTCGGCTGTTTTGCGCAGGCATACGAAGCGGCGAGACACAGCATAAAGCTTACGTTTAAACAAACATAAGTTACGAAAGACTTCAAGCTCATCGGCGGCTCTAGACGACTATCGTCGTCCGTAGTAGGCGTAACCGTAGGGCGCGTAATAGCCTGCAACCAACGATTAATTGTCAATTACATCGTGCCATTCGCTTAAGTAGGCCAGAGGTTCTTAGGAACGTACCATAGTTATACGCGTAAGATGGTCCGAATCCGCTTAAGCCCACGAGGTTGTTAAGAATCGTACCGCTAGTGAAGCCGTCCACCAAGGGTTTCGCTTCCGTCGTTAGGCTGACGAGCAGTAGGGCAGCAGCAGCCGCGAAGAAGGCGTGTATGTACGGGCGTCTCGTTGGCATTGCTGTATGTAGGCACCGCAATGATGGAGAACGCTACGAGTTGGTAAAAAGGCGAGTAACCGTCGCTTAGTTACAAGCTAAACCGCCATGGTTTTTACACCGATTTCGTTGCTCTTGCCGTCGTCCACGACACTTCGAGCACACTAGGTCAATTATGTTGCCTTCGTAGCAAGCACAAGGTCAAACAAAAATTCCTAACGAATTCTATGCTCCGTTCTTTCATGCGACCTTCGACGGACGTACGGGCAGTCAGCCAGCGAACAGTTCGGTCAGAACACTTTTTCCGCCACGAAGGGTCAACGAAGGAGCAGTGCGTTGCTGCCTCGTCTCTTTCTATTTCTGTTCGTAGGCGTACCAGGCGCTGTGTTTTATGCGTGTCACCGTGCGATGACCTTCGGAGACCGCTGACCGTGTCCTGCTACGGTCAGTCAAGACAGAGGGTGAAAATTCCTAGAAAAATTACTTAGATCAGCGTGGTTTTGACACGGCATAATTTCTTTCGCTAAACAGGATGCAAGTACGAGTAACAAGTACATGCAATGGAAGGCGCCATGTCACACAGTTCTCCACGCTGTTATTCATGGTCGCCTTAATGTCAGTCTCTCCACCCAGTTCACGGTTATTCCCTCACACGTACGTGGTATGGGTTCCATTCCATACTATGGAACGTCCCCGTCTACAAGTCGACCCACCATCTCGCCTCCAAATGCGCAGTAACTATTTCCTTTACCGATGCGAAAAATTATTCAATGGGCTAGCATACAATGTTCGAGCTCTCATCTACTCTCCACTGTTCCTTGACGCTATCGAAACCTTTGATTTCTCGTTTGCTCTTGCCGAGGCATAGTTTTACTTGTCGCGTTTCCACTGAGAACGTAAATAAACAAACAAACATCTTGCATTTTCAGATGCCAGTAAACTCCTGTTTTACGCTCCGCTGAACCGATGTTTTTGCCCATGATACGGGATTTTGTGTCTAGGAAATCGTGCAAATTAGTTCCGCATTCCTTTACTTTTTTCCGCATTCAGACGAACTTTGAGATCCGAGAGTTACGACGGTCTGAGATTGTAGTGGGTCCGGTAAGCTGAATTTTGGACAAACAGTTCATGCTCGTGCGTTTGTGCTGTCAACTAAGAATCGTCCGCAAATAACCTGCTTCTTTTGGAAATATCGCATTACACTGCATACGTGATTAGCACTGTTTATTTAAGGACTGCTTACTTTTTCGAGTCCATCTGTTTACCTCATTAAGGCAAGGTTAGTGGTTTTCGAACGTCGCCACATCATCGTGTTCGCGCGAGCCAGTGGTTCACAAGTGAACATAACAGGCGTCATGCGCGAACTAAGGAACGCACAAAGCAGAGTCTTCAACGGTCGCGACGTTCGACAGACTACAGGGCGACTACGCGCTTATTCTTCGTCTTTGGCGGAAGGAAAACAACAGACAGACGACTGCACCGGAGACGTTCGCAGGAAAGAACTGAGCAAAGAACTTAATTAAAGACTACGTGACATTATGTTGGCTACGACGAGAGCACACTGTGGCCAAGGTGTAGTCGATGACGGACGATAGGTGCAGGAGACAGTATAAAACCCCATAGCGAATTGGGATGGAACAAACCGTTTGCTTACCTGATTCTTGAACTATCTGAACCCATCTTTTACTGCTACTGACTTTCCAAAACAACCATGTCGACGACGCGTTCTTCCACCCTCTCTTTCTTCGTTGTAGTGGCTGTCGCCTTTTTCGTAATGACGGAAGCCAAGCCTCTCGTCGACGGGTTCACGAGCGGCTCCATTCTGGGCAACATTGTCGGATTTGGAGGATTCGCGCCTTCATACGGATATAACTATGGCAAGTTCCTAGCGTTTTCTTGTTTAGTATTACCACCAGTTAACTCTCGCATCATTCGTAGTAAAACTTTCGTTTCAGGTTCTTACTCACCATACGGCTATGCGTACTACGGACGTCGCTGAGCACGAATGGACCGTATCATTCAATATCCATATTTCTTGGAACAATGCATTTTGTGCTGCTTTTTGCTTCCCCGTATCTGTGACTGTACAAAATACCATCTTGGCAATAGGATTCAGCATAAAAAAATGCACGTGCACGTCTCGTATTCACGAACTAACCGTTAAACCGCATACGGAACGTTTTAACGCGGTGTGACCAGTCGCTTGCACATACGCGCAGTTCTCAAGGGATTTCGGAGCTTCGGAGGACGCATGGATTAATCAGCCGAGAGAAAAATCAGCCAAGAAGTGGAACCAACCTAAATTATGGTGTCACGGTTTAAGAATTTCTAGACATTCACTTACCCTTCCGAAAGCGCTCACAGCCTTCGAAAAATTCCACCTCAAACGAGCCGCCCGCGCCGACGCCAAAGGCCCACCACGACTCTCGCTCGTTCGACGTATTCTTGCATGTTAGTTGGGTCGCGGTCTGAGCAGGCTCGAAGCTCGGCTCGCATTCGAGCCTCACCACCGCACACGGAGGGAATGCCCCTTTCGTGGTAGGGTCCTTGTCGTCACCACCCGGCAACGTGGAGTACACGACACGACCGCCTTCGAAATTTTGAACTGCCTGGACGCCATGTTTCTAAAAAATGGTAAAGGCTTGCGTACGTTAGGTTAGGCAACGACCAGACCCATGGTCCGGTGAATACGCCGCCTAGAACGGCTGCCAGCTTATTGGGTAACTACTTATTGAGTAACTATGCTTATTTAGTAACATGCGCTTCGAGTAACTACACATTGAGTAACAAAATAATACTTTTTGAGTAACATGCGCTTTTAGTAACAACGCTTTTAGTAACCAAAAATTAAAAGTAAGTGCTTTGAGTAACTACACATTGATTAACATTTTATGTGCTTTGAGTAACTACGTTTCGAGTAACTTTTTGTGCACTATGAGCAACCAGTAATAATTTCTGCAAAACAATGCGTTTGTCGCTTAATTAATCTTAATGGTAATCTTGTAGGTAATATGACTGTGTGGGGTAAGTAACTGGACTGGCGTATTGGGTTGCCGGCGCATACAGCGCCGCGTAATGCATGCCTAAGCCTAAGCCTAACACGGTTTAGCTAGTGAGTATCACGGCTTTTGTGTAAGTAACGTACTAAGCTGCGTCTTCGCTGTTTATGGAAGAACTGCTTCAGCGTGCAGCGTTTGAGGGCCGAGCGCGTTGGCAGCGCTACGGTAACCCTGAGCACCTTAAGCGCGATGCGCCTTAGGTTTTCCTAGAGTTCTAGAACTTTTTGGTAGCAATTTCTGGCTAAATAAAGCATTGCAACAAAATTATTACTGGTTACTCACTGTGCAATACCTGTTACTCAAAGTGCACTTTTTGATTACAAAGCGTACCTACTGGAAATCATGTTACTCAATGCGCAGTTATTCAAAGCACCGAAAAGGTTACTCAATCGGTAGTTACTCAACGTGCATACACTAGAATCTGGTTACTAAAAGTGTAGTTATTCAGTAAGTAATTACTCGATGTGGAGTTACTCAAAGTGCATTTCGTGGTTACTGAAAACAAAAGTTACTCAAAGCGCATGTTACTCAAAAAGGAGTTACCCAATAAGCTGGCAGCTCCTAGAACCTGACAGACATCTTCCGCCTAGCACTATCACGTACCTCGACTTTTACGAGAAGTCCTGCGATTCTGACTGGTTCGCATCCGAAGTAACCAAAGCTGTCCACAAAACGCTCGCCAACAAACTGCCCATCAGCGCAGACGTCGCCGCTGGCTGCGATATGGACGGCACAGATCGCTAGGATGACAAGCGTGCAGAGCACCATTCACGGCCGACGCATTCAAGTGAAACTGCAATGTTTGTTGTTCGAAGCTGGACGTTTATCGATGCGACCAGAGTTTTCGTTTTGTGAGGCGTTCGCGACTAATTGAATGTAATCCCTTGCGCTCATGACAGTGGTCCATTCGCACTTCGGATTGGTATCGACCAGGAAATGGTGCGCACTCGGTTGACGGTGGCCAAATGGCCTGCAGGCCGTTGGGTCGGGGCGGGCCGGGCCGGATAGGTCCTAGCGCTGGTCCGGCCGGTCGCAAGGCCTGCAAATGCTCGATATCGTTCATTTTGCCAAAAATCTACAACAAGTCCGCTGAGCGTAGCTCAGTTGCCATTTTAAACCAATGAAAAACCTTCCAAATTGCTACGCGACCGTTTATTGTACTTGAAGAAGCCTGCTGCCATGGCCTACCCAGTACGATTTCATGGAAACGGCTCACCCTGCTGTCTGAACGAACTGCGGCAATTGTCAGATAATCTTTATTTATACTCGAAGATAGGATCAGGGCATGTAACATAGAAGACCCGTAGTTGCATGACTGCGATTGAGGTAAGAAGCATGTGGACCGTTATTGCCGGGAGATTTATCGGCGTCCAAAGAAGGCGTACTGAGCATTGCCTCCTAAAACGAGGCTGGTGAAAAAGAGTTCCAAAATTTTCTATCAGCAAAAGGCAAGCACATTTAGATTACTATCGAACTGTAAAGGATGCTTACCGTAAGGGTTAAAGCCGGGCATGTAGAGTGTCTGGAGCATGGAGGGCAGCTGCGGCCTCGCTTCCGTCGAAGAGCTCAGAAGGAGGATGACCGCGATCAGCACGACAAAGACGGTGGCGAAAGTGCGGAAGTTCAGCATCTTGATGCCTAGCGTAGAGAGAAGATAGGCTTGATTAGAGCTAATGAAGTGGTTGAGCACAAAAGGAAGAGGATCTCCTTTTATACCTTTCCTTCCCGGTAGATTGTTGTCATCGGGTACGCGTAGACTACACGCTGTCCATCACCTGGACGTAGTCTGTGCGACGTTGCGATGACTTCGAGACCACGCCGTTAGTAGGCCCCGCCCTAAGTTCGCTCTTTTCCTGAGTGTTCGACGCTGGTTTGGCGCGCGTCCTTCCGCATGTACAGCGTATGTTTTGTGTGTTGCCCGTCGCGTAGGTGAAGAACCCATTGCGGTTTAATCATCGGTCGGGACAGAGTCTCGCGAAGGAAGTAGTGACGCGACAAAGAACGTTTGGGTAGCTACGTGACTTTTTGAAATTCCCTTTTCTTACTGGTCAAAACAGCAAACGGTAACGGTCGGCAGACGTACTGGTGGTACGGCCATACCGTACCGTACTCCGTGCTGTACCGTACAGGGAGGAATACGCTACAGAGTACGGTACGGTTGTCGACTGCCGATGCCTAGCAAACAGCGGAAGTCGGAATAACCACCTAACGAACTTGACAAATAATCAAGTCTCAAACGACAGATCCTACCGGCCGCCTGTTTCCTCGATGGACACATTAGCTGCGTCTGGGATAAAAGAAAGTAAAACTGCTTTGCCGCTTTATGCTTTTTAGCTAGGTACAGACACGTATCTTCAGTTTACTTGATGACCGTGCGGTTTGCACGATGGGTGCGTGGTGGTCGGTGGAGGCAAACAACCCTGTGCAACCTGGCCATAGGCCCGCGGACCGGGCCGGGCCGGGCCCGGACCTCAAGTTTGCAGACCTAGCCGGGCTCGGGGCCCGGTGTGGTGCTCGAAAATAGGCAAATTTCATCAAAATTTTAACCATTTTTTGCCAAACAAGCCTGAAAGTCACAATGGCGGCGCCTGCGGCAGGCTAGTTTGTGTAATGAGTAACAAAATTAGTGCATTAAACTCGCTGTTAAGGGCAAAATTTTACCAGTAAAAACGCCAAAGGGGGACCAAAGGCACTTTCTGGTCACTTGTCGGAACGGGCCTTTTACCGGACCTTTTAGGCCCGGGCCGGGAAGGCCCGCGGGACGGGCCGGGCCTCGACTTGAAGGCCCGTTGCACAGGGTTGGAGGCAAAGCATCGTTAATGCAGATTTTCTCCAAAATGAGCGAAACTACAGGACCGCCGAGCCATGTGCTACTAGCCGTAGCGGCTAGTTCTCGCACTACGTCAACAGCCGAGAGTAAATACTGAGTTCGGCGGAACTCTCCCAGGGCAGGGCCAGGGCCGGGTATTGAAATACCCTGCCCTCGGTACAGGGCAGGGAGTATCAGGGATCTGGCATGGTTATAACATATTTTCATAATATTTTGGCATCAGGGCTAGGCCAGGGCCAGGGATTGAAAAACCACGGCCTCGTCTAGGGAAACCTGAATATAAATGCTCCACAAGGTGCAGGGCATGTGGTGTAAGCTACCGGGATTAGCTTTTCCTCATTTTTGAAGAACGCATTTCCAAGAAACTTATATTTGCGCATTTGTGTAGTTAATTTAGTAGTGTCCAGTATTAGCGTTTAGCTACGTACTCTGCGATACTTCTCAAACGTCAAACGTGTTTGCACGCGTTTATGCTAGCGAGCGGTTCCGCACTCACTTTCAAGGTCCGAAATTATTTCAGGGCGTAGCGAGGATTCAATCAGTCCGCTGCCCATTGTCATTTTGAATCAGCAGATCCCGCGGCATTATTTGTGTTTTGTGTGCTCTTACAGACATTTAAACGGAAAGTTTAGAATGGCACCAACTTGTTCATCTCGTAAGCCACTGCACCACGAGAAAGATGGGACACCTTGGGCGACCGTTACGAAACCACCACGACGATGCTGCTCTTGTGGAAGCCCGAAGCATCTGTCTGGGGAGTGCACGGTGTACACAAGTGCGGCTGCCCGTCGCGCTCGAGGTTAAAGGCCTTTGCCATCGCTGCCTACGTCCGCTTCGCGGAACACGATGGAAGCGAATATGTCGGGAAAGGTACACCGACAGGCGATCGGCGGAGAACCGTCGGAAGGAATTAAAGTGCAGAGTACAGTCGATGCAAATTCTACGCATTCGGGAGATGACTCCAATATCGATAATGTAAGGGAAATGTACAAAATCTATGTATCCCCGGACGATGGATCCGTATTGGACGCACTTGTAAAAACTATATGTAATTCGTAAATAAAAGGATTGTTTACAATAGAAAGGTCACAACAGCTTCAGACAGCTTTTTCTGATTGAACTCGCCAGCTTTGTCCTGGTTCTAGGCAGAAAACTTGTCGAGGCACCCCTAATACATGCCCAGTAAAAAGTTGTGCGTTGTTCCCTCCTTGCATGAACCGTTGTCTCGAAAATCCCAAAACTGAGAATCCATATAATCTTTATTCAAACATAAGCCATTGGAATCAGAGGAGTATTTGGTGAATGACGCAAGATACCCGTAGTTGCTTGACTGAGACTCAGAGGAAAGAAGCACGTGCGTCCTTGTCGCGTCATTTACCGGCGTCCAAAGAAGGCGTACTGTGCATTGCCTCCTGAAATTAATCTTGGTAAAACGTGTTTTAAATGCAAACTCAGGCAAACTAGGCAAAAATCAATTCAAATGGGCATGAAACTTCACTGTCCGCACGCTTACCGTAAGGGTTAAAGCCGGGCATGTAGAGCGTCTGGAGCATGGAGGGCAGCTGCGGCCTCGCCTCTGTTGAAGAGCTGAGAAGGAGGATAACCGCGATCAGCACAACGAAGGCGGTAGCAAAAGTGCGGAAATTCAGCATCGTGAAGGGGTGGGTGGAAAGAATTGATCAGGTGATAGGCTGGATTAGTGCTAAAGAACTGGTTGAATCATGAAATGGAAAGAATGCCCTTTTATACCTTTCCTTCCCGGTAGATTGTTGTCATCGGGTACGCGTAGACTACACGCTGTCCATCACCCGGGACGTAGTCTGTGCGACGTTGCGACGTCTTCGATACCACATCCTGCGTCGGTCCCGCCTCGATTGTGCTCTTTTTGCGAGCGTTCGACTCTGTTTTGGCGCGCACCCATCCGCATCAATGCCTTACTTTACATCGTATGCTTTGTGCGTTGCCCGTCGTGTAGGTGAAAACCGTTTGCGGTTTACACGTCGGTCGCGACCGAACCCCAAGAAGGAAGTAATGACGCAACAAAGAACGTTCGGGTGGCTACGTGACTCTTCGAAATCCCGCTACTCCCACATGCCCTAGGTCCGAGCTGGAACTGCTACGTAGCTCGCACAACGGATTTAAAATTCATACCGTGAAGCTGTAAACAAGGCTGCTAGCAGTTTTAATTCATGTGCGCGCAGAAACAGTTAAAGGAGAAAGCATTAGCCTTTTGCACGTTTGAGAACATCCATTCGCCGGATCGCTGCGGTCTCTGTCGTCTCTTCGGCGCGTTCGCATCCATCTCGCTCCAGCAGAGAATTTAGGCCCGTGTCGGTGATTCGATATTTGCAAGCTTCTTCCACTACCTCTCAGCGTATGCTCGGAAACTTTTGCTTACATTCATGTATGCTAAAAGTAGCATTTCGGTGAAATCACCATGGTTTTTTTGGATGGATTTTATCTGAAATTGTAACTATGTCAGAAACAACGGTTTCGGACAAAAGTGCGTTTTATTTGTCCACAAGGAACTGAGAATTTTTGCGATTGTCGCTCTTACTCAGCATTTTCCATTCCAAATACACAACGTAACGGCGACAATTTATGATACGTCCTTGTTGACCAGTCAAATGCGCATCGACTCACCAGATGTCCATGTCAGTTTCAGGCCACAAATGTCGACCATCCAGACGGCTCCAGTGGAAATCCTCCTGGACATCTTCCAAGCAAATGATCCGGCCGATACGAGGCCCTCCAGCTGACCTGCCGGCGTTTCCACGACACCATCGTGCAGAACGTGAACGCTCTCCCGATGCGCCTCATCTATGAGCTCGACTACGATGAATCCCGTCAAGTCGGTCTGTATCGGGTTCCGCCAAACAACGCGCCGTTCTGGAGCACCGATCGAGAGAGCATTGCATCGTCAAGGGGGCTTCCAGAAAGTCGGTAAGCCTTACAGGGGGGGGAGGGGGGTCAGGCCTTTGATTACATTTTGATTACAGGGGGAGGGGGGTCAAGACCTTGATTACGTAATCAACACTAGGTAAAATGACCCGCCGCTAGGCGCCGCCAGAGCAAATTTTGACTATATATTTCAAATTTTGACCTAAAAATTCGTTGGTATCGCCTGCGGCGGGCCAATTTTGGACTCACTTTTGAACACATGTTGACCAAACTTGCCCAAATTTCACCGAAAGTTTGGTCGGTTTCGCCTGCGGCGGGCCATTTTTCCACCGATTTTGGCCCGTTTTGGGCCGATTTTGAGCAAAAGTTTTTCATTGCAAGCTTCACAAAATGGACAAAAAACCGTTGATGTGGCGGGCTAAATCCGGTTTCGGCTATGAGCGCCTGCGGCGGCCTAAAATGTGACATCGAGCGTAAGCACCAAAGGGGGGGGGGCCAAGGCAAAAAATAGAAAATTTTAGCGTCATGAAAAGGTCACATTAAACGATGTCATATGCTTCAGAATGTCGAATAACGTGCTTCTAAACGAATACGTATAAGGTACGTAGGTTTAGACAGCTTAAAACCCGATTTTGTGGGTGTAATATTACAGGGGGGAGGGGGGGGGGGGGATCAAAAAAGGGGGATGTAATGCTTACAGACTTTCTGGGCGGCCCCTTAGGGTTACGCAAGAAATGCGATCAAACTTTGTAGCGCGCATGTGTTCACTAAACCGGCAAAACCCGCACTGGCCCCTTCCCAGGAGACGAAGTAAGCTTGTCTACTGTGCGCTGTTCTCATCAACTACGGTCCCAGACTACGATCGAGCAATGCAACATCAAAGAAACGGTATTTTGTCAAAGCCTTGCCACTTTCCGAGGCACACCCGTCCGCTAGAAGACTCGAGAAGCGACACATAACTGTAGGCAACGCCGCACGCACAAAACAACCAGAGCGTCGTATTGTTGTCGCATTATGCAGGCACAATTTCTGACCACTACGAGTGGGGACTCTAAAGCACGCACCTTGGGAAACGCTCGATGGTAGACTAAAGATTCCCTCTGGGGCATTGATGGCCAGATTTGTACGCTGTACAAGAGCAGTCTATACCGGCCAACACATCGTACTCCGATGAACAGGGATCAGTGGAACCAAATGCCAGTTTTTACACCCACTCGTTTCCTATTGTAATGCCGAAACAGTATACGACGACAAATATTTCTGTCTGGTGGCTCGTTCAGGCACGTTGCTAGCTCCAATTGGTTAGGGGTGAGGCATGTGAATGGCCTGCGTGCAATGCATTGATGCTGGGCGGAAAGAGAACGGAGTCGGACATTTTAGAACGGAACGACTAGGAAGGAAAAACGTCCATCGACGGAGTTACTGCTGGTATTGTCTTCATGCGCGACAGCTCCGCATTTAGGGGGGGGGCTGTGGTGAGGGAGCTTTTGTTCAAAAAAATTTTCAAAAGCCAGCAAAAATTTTTAGCAAAATATCGAAACGGGTATCGGACAGGACGGGACTAATTCATTCGAAAAAGCCACTGGTTTTTTCCGCGTTGCTCTCAGTTTTTCAGAATCATCCGAAATCCGAATTAGGCACCATCGGGGCAGAAACTAGTGATGGCACCCGTCCCGTGCCGAGCGGTTTTCCGTTTTTTTCGAAACGAAACGGAAAACGGCACCAAAACCGCCGTTTTTTGCCGTTCCGTTCCGATCCGTGCCGTTTGTTTTACTGTTTTAGCGTAAACGGAACGCCATTTTTCCCTCAACTCGGAACGGAACTCGGCACTGGGGCGGTGTCCACGCCATCTCTAGCAGGAACTCCGCCACAATTTTACAAGGCCTTCATTTTGCTCGAAACTATCGCACTGAAAAAAGAGAGAGACACAGGCACGTATCTCGCCAGCAGTATCATCGGAACAACCAGCGCATCAACAATAGTCGCCTTGGCCGCGACGATACGCCCGAAGATGCGCATCTTCGAAGATCAAGCACATGCTCGACAAAATTGGATGTGCGTTTTGTCGCCGACACCGACCGATGCTCGAAACGTCGTGCGTTCCATCACGCAACATATACTGGACAAGGACTTATATGATCATTGGCTCGGTTTGGCGCTATTCTAGTTTTATTTCAAGACATACTAATGGTTAGAGATCGGCGCCCGAGCCGATGCACGGGCCGTACCCGTACCCGTACCCGTGTTTTTTACCGGCTCGGCTCGGGTGGGTCCACCTCGGCTCGGTGCTCGGCTCGGGGGTGTCTACCTCGGCTCGGCGGTACGGCTCGGGGACCCCCTCAACTCGGCCCCCGTACCCGTACCCGAGTTTTTTGAAATTTTTGGCGAATTTTTGGTGAATTTTCACCGAGTTCCTAGAGAATTTTGACTAAATTTTGTTGGTGTCGCCTGCGGCGGGCCTGTATCATGGTATTGCTCTATGGGATGCCATCTAAACCACTTCACGTCGTATATTATACGCCCATTATTCATTTTTGGGCTGTTTTAGGCAAAAAATCACATTTTACCACGGGTACGGGTTCGGGTACCGAGTTTTTCCACGGCTCGGGGGTACGGCTCGGG
>JNEY01000863.1:5424-19288 GCA_020875895.1 Aphelenchus avenae
GATGTGCACGTGGTTGAGGTGCGGGTCTCCCGGAAAAGCACGCAGTCCTGTGGGCTTCGTCCAGATCTTGCGGTTGAAGATCACCTCCTGGATTCCGGTACGACAGGCTATCGATTTTGCGTAGTTGAACGCCTAAGAACGCGGTATATCGTCACGTCGAATACCGGATTTTCTCTAATTGGTACTAGACGGTCTCTAATAGAAGACGGTCTGCTACAGGAATTTTTATACCTTTTTTATTTGTTTTTGGTTTTTATTTTTTAGGATGATTCTTCATAATTCACTTATACGTGGGAAAACATGTAAAAATAAATTTCCTCTCGAAGCTATTTTTCGTTTGCTTACCTTTTGTAGAGGATTTAAGAGTTTTTTTTAAGAGAGAGTTTTTTAAATTTTCTTGCCATTTTTCCGTTCGATTTTTTCCACATTTTCTGATAAACAAAAAGCTTTTAATTAGACTAGCGCCCTTAGTAATGGCAAAAGGATGATCTCGTTATCAAAATGCAATATTATACGTTGTGCTTACCCGCTGCGCCTTTGCTCCAGAAACAATTAAGTCGATGGCGCGTCCCTCGCCGTGCGTCGACAGAAATGAACCTTGCTTCTTGCACGAGAGGGCGTTCACTCGCGTTATACCGAATCGTCGCTTGAAGTGAGCCGCAAGCCTGGAAAAACTTTGTGCTATTCCTTACACAGAAAACTTCGTCGACTTCGCGTTGATGCATAAATTTGGGTTGCGGTACCGTATGGGGGGCAAGGTTTTTATGGGGGGGAGGGGCAAGAAAAAAACATGGGGCATGGGGGGCATGATAATATGGGGGGCATGGTGTTTGCCCCCCCCCATACGGTACCAAGAATCGACATCTTTCCTCTGTATACCATACAAGATATCCTATAACAAATCAATTGTAGAAAATCATGCCCCCCCCCCATTTTTGCCCCACCCATCAAATTTTTGCCCCCTCCCCGGCCCATAAAATTTCTTGCCTCCCCCATAAAAACCTTGCCCCCCCCCCATACGGCACCACAACCTAAATTTGGAGGACAGAGATAGTCGACTGAGTTAGGTTGTCTCTTCCACGTACCTGTTGGCGCCAGGGGTCACTCGTTTCAGGCACTTCGAGGCCTGTTGGTACCCACATCCGCACGTGTTGCTCGGCACGTTTTGAGCGTGCGTCCACACAGCAAGAGCCACCAAAATCAGGCCAGTCAGGCGCATTGTCGACTTATGAATTACCTAGGAGTAAAGCCGTTACGGTGGGTAGATACATTTTTCCACGGCGTGGCACATGTCACGTATAAGATGAGAGAAGGGGCGTGCGACAAGAATATAGCCCTGGGCCCTAATTTTTTTGCTGCGGTCCAAAGGGGCCCTAATTAGAGGGGGCGGTAATTAGAGGTAGGGCCCTAGTTATTTGCCACTTCGCAGGCCCGCGGAAAAATGAGGAAATTTTGCCAAAAAAATCGGCCAAAATCGTCTAAAAATTCGTCAAAAGTTCACATTTTGGGGAAGAATTGCGTGTATTCTATTGTGTTCAACATGCCTTAAAACGCATAATGACAGTACTTTCATGGGGTATTATTTCTGGGAGGTATCCTCCAAGCGGACATCTAAGGGTCCCCCTTTGGTTCACACCAATGATGATAAAAAAGTTAAAAAATTTTAGTGTCACAAACATCTGTCCCATTATGTTCCGCATGCTCTGGAATGTCGAGAAAACGTGTTTTCCTGGCAAGTCAAACTTACCTTTTAGATGGGTTTTTGGCTGTTGCTCTAATTAGGGCCCGGAGCCCTAATTAAAGAGAGGGCCCTAATTTTTTTGCTGCGGTCCAAAGGGCTCTAATTTGAGGATTTACGGTACACTAAAGCGCTGTTTCTTGTTCGTCCAAAAAAAATTTTAGCGATCGGCCCGAGCTTGGTATCATTTGGTAGGGCTTCTAAGGTTATGAAAAACTGGAAAGTTTCAGCCGGATCGGTCTGCTAGAAAAAAAGTTATGACCTTTCAAAATTTGAAAACCTGCTTCATGCTTCCATGCGATAGCGAGCGCTATCGCATGGAAGCAGAAAACCGAGATCATGTTGGAAGTTCACGTTGTACCTCAGATGAAAGCCCTTGGTAAGCTGATTCCGAATCATTCTTCATTTCGGTTCGAAGACCCCCTTAGACCCCCCAAAAAAGGAGGTCGACCCCCCAAAATGGCGATTTTTCGAGGTCATGCTGGAACATTGAGTCATATCTCAAATGAAAGCCTTTGAAGAGCTGATTGCAAATCATTCTTCATTTTGGTTTCAAGACCCCGATTAACCTCTATAAAAGGGGTTGGCCCCCTAAAATGGTGATTTTTCAGTGATTTTTATGTCAACGTCAACACGCAACCTCAACCCGTAATTCAATGAAAGCCCTTGGAGATTTTGTCGGACTGCCCCGCCTTTACTTAGGGGCTGTCCAGAAATTATGATAAATCCCCGATAGTCAAAGCACAACAAATGCAAATGGGCATGAGCGGTTACGTAACAGACCTACCTAGTACGCCCCTCCATGTGGTTCTCGGAACGCTCTGGGCGACTATGCCCAACTTCCCCCCTCCCAATCGACAATCGTGATAAGTAGGGCTTTGCATTTTTGAAATTTGTCGATTCTGCCCTAATTTTTGTTTTCGTTTTCGTTCGCCGAATTTGAATTTAATCGTTTTCGTGGGGCGAAAACGAGAAAACAAACGAAAACGAAAACAGTGCAGAAAAAAGAGCTAGATGATGCTTTTCGTGCATTTTTTTCTCGCTTTCGTCTGTCTCGCTTGGCATCCTCGTCTTCGTTCTTGTTCGCCAAAATCAAAGGCCTCGTTTTTGTTCTCGTTGTCCTTGCGTGCTGTAAAACTTCTCGTTTTCGTTTTCGTCGGACGAAAACGAGAAAACGAACGAAAACGGAAATTCGAACGAGCGCAAAGCCCTGTTGATAAGTCTACGCTAATGCGGCGGAAGTAGACGGCTACCGGCTCAGCGACACGCTCGCCCGTGGGTAAGCACATGCCAGGTTTGTCAGAGCTAAAATCAGAGAGCATAAGCGTGGGAGAAGCGGAACCGACTGGAGTCGGTTTCGCGTTCGTCGATGCTACGCCACCTTCCGGGTTGGTCGTTACAGCTTGCATGTCGCAATACTTAGGCGAAGGACGTTTAACTTGTGCATAGGTAGATTTCAGAGGTTGAAATCAGCGCAGTATTTTAAAATAGAGGTAAATCGTAAAGAACTCCGGCGGAATGAGTGGCTTGTGGGGATGGACACGGGGTAGAGTTGGCAACCCGATCCGATTTGTCGGCCCGATCCGATGGCCGATTTTAATCGGGTCGGCTATCGGTCGCGTGGCTCAGATTGGATCGGCTTTCAAATCGGATTAGGTCTGAAATCGGTGCCGATTGCCGGTGTACTTTCGCTGTTCACAACGTTGCTGGACTGCAACGTCGATGCGGGCATGATGTTAGCCATCGTGGAGTATTTCCTCGGCATGATCGGCTATCAATTGCACGCAGGAAGGCGGCGTAACAAGCCGCAGGGCCGGAATGTCCAGTCGGCCGGAATTTCTGAAGCTGAGAAAACCGGTGATGTCTTAACCTGCCACACGCCGTGCATACATTGCAAACAAGCGAAATGTTCAGACAGCCTAGAGCCGGGACGTAGCGAGGCCGTACCAAACGGGGAGAGCGGATAGTAAGGGGGATTCATTCCTAATGGCCCCGGCCGAAGTTCGACGCCAGAAAGCGTCTATGGTTCCATCTTGGGACTTTTTGTACTTACCGAACGTTTGCACTTTTGAATTTAAAATGCTAATTAAGCTTATTTCAAACTAAAACTGGCGGCCGCAAGCGCCGCCAGAGCAATTTTTCATTTATTGTATCTGATCACCCATACTGTTTGCCCTTAATAATTCAAAGTAACTGCAATTTACAAGTCTGTAACCAAATACAGCAAAACAAATAAGCGGGTGATTAGATCGTAGGCAAAAAACTTTAGATAGTTTTTTTTTTGCCTACCTTGACGGCCGACATCGAGGTTAAACGCGGCCACGTCCTCCTCCACGTGTTCGCGCTTGTAACTCCTTGTTCTAGCGCTGCATTCGCCGGTGCATTCGCCATGCAAATCGCACAGACACTTTGCATCGCTACGCACCGACAACAACAGGAGCAACAGCGCGTAGCACGCAATCAGCTTCGACATGTTGATGAAATGAAATTAAAAACGCTTGAAACGAATATGTACGGCGTAGGACCGCTTACTCGTCACTAATGGAATTTTTATGAGGCCGCAAACGTTGACTGCGAAATGTATGCGTCAAATGAGAAATGCCGCTAGCATGGATGTTACAGGTTGATACAGGAAGGAACTTAATGGTGCCGAGCACAGCAAGGGAGCTGGACCACACGGCCGCACTTTCTTCCCATTGTTGTGACTAGAAGCCTGCACGTTCGCCTGTGCGGGGCGTAGAGCGAAAGAACTGTGATAGGGTTCACCACCTGAAAAGCCACACAGTGGAGGTGTGCAGTAACTGCGGACATGACGGGAGAAGGGGGGGGATTTATCGAGGTGGGGGGAGGCTGAAACTGTACAAAACACGCTTTTATAAAAATCAAATATTTTTGCACTTTTAAATAAATATTCCCCTTCAAGTTCAACAAGATTTTAGAATTTTTAATGCTTTTTCTCCTTAGAAACCGGAAAAAAGGGAATATTTGGCTGAATGAATTTTTAAAAAATGTTTGGAGAGACTTCAAACATTTCTGGGGTTCTGGGAAGTTCACAAAGTGGATTCAAAATGTATTTTGGGGATTCACAACTTTTACCATGCATACTTCCTTCCCGCCCTTTCAGCCCATTAAGCCTGAACCGTGGCTTGACGACGTTAAAGGAATAGGTACCATTGCTTACCGAGTTGAGATTAAGCAAGCATCCGAATACCGCGCCTGTCCAGAGTAATGCCTTTTCCTGCCCGCAGCTCAGCTCCGCGTCCGATCCGAAGTAATGCGCTTTCACCAGATACAGAATGCGGTACGGCAGCAGACACACGAACGACGATGGAGTTGTGGCAAACACGAAACCGAGTGACTCGATCTAAAAAAGTCACTCCCATACACTTGTGTTCGGGGTTAAACGCCGGATTGAGACTCCGATGGGGGGGGGGGGGGCGGATTATCGGCTTGGGAAGCATTGTTTCGCAAAAGGGCTAGTAGAAGTGAGAGAATATAAGTTGACCTGACTTCTTTTCACGTACTTCTCTCTAGCCATATGACTACGTCACTTGTCCGCAATACGCTGGCGCCGCCAGGCGCCACCATTCGCTCACCGCCAGACGCCACCACGTAAGTCTTTGCTACGTTCATAGGAAACATTGTCGGAAGGGAGTCCGAATACGTCCTCTAGATTTCAAACCGATATTTTGCACTGCTAAGGACTCTTGGAATGCCGACTCGATCTGAAGCCTCGCCTTAAATTAACCGTCTGCGCATTTCAGACTTTTTTGGCAAAATTAACACACATTTTAATATCGTTCGTAATGTCCTGGCAAAATCTCCGTTAGTCTCTTCAGTAAGCTTTCACATGACTCAGACCACGCCAATGGGGTCTCGATCAGGCGGAAGGAATCAGGCAGAAAAACACCACATAGACGTCGTATATGTAGATTCTCTGCGGTATGATCTATACCGATGAAAGCATAAAACTGCCGAATCTGCTTAGTCAGAGAAATAAACGAACCCAGTAGCCGCATGTATCAGTTACGTGAACCGTTTGCGACAGCCACAAGGATGATACGAATCTAAGGCAACCCTGTGCGGGGGCCGAAGGGTCGGGCCCCCGGCCCCCGTTTGGGCCAACTTAGACCCCGGGCCGGGGCCGGCCCCCATACTTTTGACCCCTAAAATGTTGAAAATTGTCGAAATTCCGTTTACGATGTATGAAACATCGTCGAAAGAATGTCGTCCTGTACGCATTTGCTGTAAATACGCTGCTAAAAATGCGTTATCTGTCCTTGAGTTACCATATACGGTGGCCGGGGTCCTACGGCCCCGGCCCCCGCATGTGGGGGCCCGACCTCAGGCCCCCGGCCCCCTCTTACCCCCAGGGTACGGCCCCCGGGGCCGGCCCCGGGGGCCGGGGGCCGGCCCCCAGCCCCCGGCCCGCGCACAGGGTTGATCTAAGGAGATTCTAGAAAGACGGCAAGCGAGCTGATAGATACCACCTACCCAAAACAGATGACGCCGAGCAAGATGGTAACGGTCACGGCGCATTTGCATGTCAGCCGCAGATAGAGGATAGACGCGCGAAAATATATAATCTTATCGATGTTTAGCATCGTTAGGTAGACTCCTGAGAGAGCAAGACCGGCCCATGCAGTGAAGTGAATCAGCGCACAGAAGCCCGTCGACTGAAGGCGCGGCGCGAGCTGCGACAGCAGCTCGGCTGGATATGAAAGACCTAAAATCATTGGCAGAGATTATTTTTTTGCGGTACGCGAAGCACTAGGCCAACGACCAAGGAGACCTCTTTTCGCCTTTTTAGCCCTAAGAAGCTATATCATTCGGCCGAATTCGGCGTTTGGTGCGCCCGTAAATCCCGTCCCCACTCTCCTTCCCGGACCGAACGCTGAACATGAATTTCCGAGTTCGTGCGGAAGATCGGTTCTGCCGCGGATTCCGGACTCGGTTTAAATACCCAAATTTGAGCTCTGACCTCGATCAATGAATCGATGCCGGTAATGAAGAAACCGCTGGCTAATTGCCGATCGCCAACAATTTCTCATAGCCGCTCGATTTCTCATAGCCGCTCGATTTCTTCTCCCAGCCGGTCGNGTTGGTTAACATAATTTCTGAACGTTCCCATAACGATAAAATAAGAATTTTAGAACAGTGAGCGAGTCTCACTGATGACAAATAAAATTTAAAATTATTTTTAAAATTCATTCTTGAATGAGCAAATACCCTATGAAAAAATAGAGCCCCAGGGGCTCTACTTGAAGAAATACGTAGGTGGAAATGCTAGCAAAGCACTCGCAGGCGACTCCACCCAAATTTCAACTGAGAAATTGGCAGTTATGGTGCGACTACGGCCTTCTGGACGGGGCGTGGGTACCAGTGGCATGCCAGATATTTTGAATTTCAGTGTATTTTGGTTTCAAATTTCTATTTCGAAGGTCTTACTCCAACGCGACGTTATTAGAAACTAAATAAAGTACCCGACGTGGGCTACGCCAAGGCTTTTTACAGAGATCTGTTGGTTTCTGTGACATTTTTCTCTGTCATCGCCCGCGGTTTGCCACACCGAGTCTCTGCTGTAATCAGCTAGGTTAATCAGTGGCAGAGCGTAGAGGTCACGCTCCCGGGGAAGTACCAAAGGACGCGAAAATGTGCTGTCCTTTGGCTTAGGAAAATTACGCAATTTCGAGCTAGTGTCGAAATCGATCGTGAAAATTCACCGATTTTAGTGTCGATTTTGATTTCAGTTTCGTAAAGGCTAAATATAATTCGACGCGACGTTCCCCCCCCCCCTCCTCCCGACATTGTCTTTGGCGGCGCCTGCGGCGGGCCGTTTAAGTTTAAATAGACTAAAAACTCTATTTAAAACAATTATTAAGACAAAATCGGACAATTTAGAAAAGTACCAAAGGGGGGACCAAGGCATTTTTCCCCCCTTTGGCCCCCCTCCCGAGGGGTCCTAGGTACGTCTTTGCGCCGGCCCGAACCGATCCAAACGGGGCCTGCGGCGTACCGTCTAATCGCTGCGAACAGGCTCGGCATGGTACCGGTTTCAACCGTTAACAGCTCTGACTACGTCATGACCAACTCTATCTTCGTTTTCAGTGAAGCAGGCCTCGCAGACTTCGTCCTGTTCACTTGCCAGGTTCTGAGCATCTTTAAGCCGTACGTCGAAGCCTTTACCATACTCGTCCTGTTCGCCAACTTCCGCGCTGTTTTGGTGTCGAAGACGCGGAAACTTCTTGCTCGTCTTCTGGGTCGCCGGCAGAACAGAGTCTTCGTGACGAGTACCGGAGCGCGCTATTCTCAGCATACCGTAAAAGACCTAACATAAGCACGGTGCTTATTTTATTCGTGGCGGTCAAAAAGTGTGCTTATAATAGAACTGTGCTTATGTAATTTCGGAGGTTCCGGCTTACATGCTACAAGAGTTATTAACTGACTTTCACTGTAACATTTGCTTTCTAAGAGTCGCTGTTGTCACTCAGGTTGTGTTTCTCGTCGTACGACCCTGAATTCTCTTCGTCCGAAGCGTTTGTTTCGCCGTCCAGAACTTTGACATCGATCACATGGCCGGTATCGCCCTCGTCCGGTGCTTGGAGTTCGAATCCCGTGAGGTCTCGGCCAGCTCCTGCGCTTCCGCTGCTTCACGGGCTTTGGTCAGCTCGTACAGGCCGTTTGGGATCCCACTGCCCTTTTTCAGGCAGTGGATGAGGTGGTCATCTGCTCCGCCGATAGCGTCGATCCCGCACGCTTTGAACGATTTGACCACGTTGTCTTTCGTTTGCCATCGCCGATGACGTTCTGATAACAGACTGAAACGCATTTATTCATGCAGTGATTTTTTTGCGACAGAACAGGGAAACAGACGTGCTGACGGGGACGATGCGTCATATGTGTGCAGTGCCGATTCAGAACAGGCTCCCTGGCGCGATATAGGCTTTTGCTGCGGGTCTGGCCTCCTAACATAAGGTGTGCTTATGATAGAACTGTGCTTATGTTAGGTCTTTTACGGTATTTCCGCGTCTACACGGAAAAGTGTCTAACTCGTAGCAAAGCAACCTACGCATCCGATCTGGATCTGACTCAGCTGTTGCGAGACGCTCATTCAGCACTCGTTGTGTGGCAATATGACATTTGAGATTATATTGGCGGACTACATGTGCACGTTATTTGCGTTTGAATGTATTAACTGGCACGCAAAGAATCGCCCCTGAACGTCTTGGACCTTCATGTGTTAGGAAGTTTCTACAACAACCCTGAGCAGGGGCCTCAAAAATCAGGCCCGGCCCGGGCCGGGCTTTGACCCGTGGCCCGGACGGGCGTTGGCCCGTGAACCGGACGGGCCCGGACGTGTGTGAACTGTAGCTAATCATTCCCTTCCTACTCCCATATTAAATCGATGACGATTAAATGAATGAAAGATTAAAGAAAAATTGGGGAAACTCGACAAAAATTCATCAAAATCTGATAAATTTTGTCAAGTTTGGCGACCATCCCACGTCCGGGCCTCCGGGCCGCGCACCGGTAAGGCCCGGCGGGCCTTGCCTGTTTGCACAGGGCTGTTCTACAAGGGTTTTAGGTTCAAGCACGACTACGAACAGGCCTCTACTATTGGGGTGGGCCATACTAATAGGGTGGGCCAATACAATTAGGGTAATTATGGTAGATTTTAGATGAGACAATTACAAGTTAAATAAAAACCTTAACGAGAATCCCTATGAAAAAATACGTTATACCGCAGGGATTTAGGTGTGAGCTGATTCCCCAAAAATATGTTTTAGCATGCGATGCAGCGCCTACGTTGGGGAGAGAGCCCATTTCAGTTGAACAGCTTGAAATCGTCAGTATGGGCAGTAAGGACCACTAGAACAGTCAGTACCCAGTGATTGTCTTTGTCAGAGAACAGGTTGTTAATCCGATTGTGTTAGTCGATTGTCGCACACTGCAACACAATATAGTTTGTGTCATGTCGCTTCGAACGAGCCCCGCTTTCTCCCGGCGAAAACACTCACGCAGGTATCGATCATGTGCGTAAGGCGCGTTGGCGCGACATTAGTCACCGTGTAGCATCAGTTGCGTGTTGAACGCCGTCGCGTTAAAATTTAAGACGTTTTTTTGCTTATGCCAAACTTAAGCGTATACAAGTTTCGGTATAAAACGCCGATTGGTTCGACACTATGATAGGACGTTAACTGAGAGATTTGGCCAATCTTCAGATGAAACACTCTGAACAACAGCCATTCCATCAATGCGCGGTCTGCGACGGCGCAAGTAACGTGCACAGTTTCGGCGTATTCGCGTGTCATGCGTGCGTGGCGTTCTTCCGACGAAGCCGGGGACAGACGTACGAATGCCGAAGAGGAAACAACTGCGACATCACCAAGGGTAGGTGGCCGGCGAACGGGAGGAACTTTTCAATTGCGAAGGGACGTGTATCCTTATTTGCGGAACAATCACATGCGGAACTGCATTTGCGGAACTGCATTTGCGGAACAATCGTTTGCGGAACAGCCCATAATTCGGCTACCCTTCCAGCTTAGGACCTGTAACTAACCCGGCGTCCACGCTTAGGCTTAGGCTCGGGCTTAGGCTGTTCAGATTTGGCTTAGGCTTAGGCTCAGAAAATTGATTGTACCGCAAATAAGTGTTCCGCAAAATGAGTTCCGCAAATAAGTGTTCCGCAAATGATTGTTTCGCAAATAAGGGACCTCCGAAGGGACGTTTGCTGTCCTGTTAACTAAAAACGCCTAATTTGCCGTTTTCTTACATCAATGCACATTTTATTGTTTTCTTCTTTGTCGCGGAAATGCTAAATTCGAGACCAAAATTGTGCATATTTCGCAGTGAACAGTTCTCGTCTGAGCCATCCTTGGGTGTAGCTAGCACAAGAGAACGTGCGCACTTTTTAGAGGGACAAAGAGCGTCTTGCAAGGCCTGCCGCCTGCGTAGATGCTACGACGCCGGAATGTCGTGGGGTAACGCCAGCGGGGTAGACGGATCGCATGATGCGGACGCGAGTGGCCATGCCTCTACTAGTCTAACGTTCTCTGCATCGACAACCTCCGGGTTCCATGGTCTGCCGTCTCCCCAGGCCGACAATGCGAAGCCGACAAATGCACTGCTGAGCAAGATCATGTCTGACTTCAGGCGATTACGAAACGCGCAGAAATCCATCTACGCCATGGACCATCCCGAGAGCATCTTCGACGAAAAGGTTCCTATCAAGGCTACCCCTGAACAACCATGGGCAACGGGCCTTCAAGTCGAGGCCCGGCCCGGCCCGCGGGCCTTCATATCGAGGCCCGGGTCGGGCCGGGCCGGACCTATAAGGCCCGGCGGGCCTTGTCTTCTTTGGCTAGACAGGAAAACCCCCTTGGTCCCCCCTTTGGTACTTTCCATAGGCTAAAGTGTTGCCCCTTATAATGCGTTTAACATACAACATTCGAGTATTTTCACCTAAACAGCTTGCCGCAGGCACCGTTAGGGCGACTTTTTCGACTAATTTACCAAAGATGTACTGAAAATTTGACCAAAATATGGCAATTTTTGAGCCCAGAACCGGGCCTAAACGGGCCGGGCCTGCCCCAGGCCCGGCCCGGCCCGGGGCCCGGCTGGTTCTGCCGAAACAGAGGCCCGCGCCCGGCCCGGCCCGTCGGGCCTATGGCCCGGTTGCCCATGGTTGCCCCTGAAGTGACGAAACGACCTCCTTTTTCTGAATTCTGTAGTAGAGAGACATGGATTCTGAATTTCCGAACACAATTTGTAGGCGTCTGCGGAAGGCCCGCGGCCAGTGTTTTCGCTCGCTGAACTGGATTTTTCGGGACACTGAACTGAACCGAACTGAATCGGGTCTAGTTCAGTTCAGTCCAGTTCATACGAACTGGCCGGTTCACGAAAACACTGCCCCTGGTGCAAACCGAAAATGTAGATGGCAAGGTTTTTTCCAAGTTGAAATTCGGAGTGGCCTGTAGCGAGCCCATAAAAGTCAGAAAAACATTTTCACGGACCTCTTTGAAGTTCTACATGTGCAAAGAAGCACCCGCCTACACTGAAAATTAAACGAAGCAATGATTGCAACTTCGGGCAGCGGCGGCCGTTCATGTTACCGTTCTTTTAGTACAAACCGACGACGTATGCGGACTTCTGGCGAATCGAAAAGGGCACGCTCGCGGTGGCCTCAACGGTTTTGTCCCAAACGCTGGAACTTTGCGATGTCACCGATCCGCAACAAAAGGTGTCGTCATCTCAACGGAACCGCAATAATAAATAGGGGGAAATTGAAGCGAAAAAAAATCTCTGTGAGATTTCAGCCGACAATATCGCTGCTGTCTTAAGCATGAACCCTTTGCTAATTTTCTGGATGTTCGGATTTCAGGGCGAGGCAACCTTTTGCGGGGCCCGATACTTCCGGCCCCGACCCCAGGCCCCGGCCCCCGCACAGGGTTGGGGGGAGGGGGCGGGGACATGACCCCTGCCTAAAGCGGCGGTACGCAGCTGCCCACTCCCTCTACATGCATGGCATTCTTCATTGGTTCCTTACAGGCAGACGTCATTCGGGACTACATGCTGAAATTCACGGGCGTGTACGCACTTCTGTTGTGTCTGGAAGCGTTTCCCGAGCCTGGAGACCAACGAGTCGTCGTCCACTATGGCGGCTACGTCTCGCCCGAAACGGTTAACATCTTCTACGATGAAGGCAGCAACTTGCATCTGATGAGTCGGTAAATGCGTGTGCGAAAGACTCATTCCCCGTTATGCCTGTTTAGTCGACTGGTTGGCCAAGTGGACATCGAAAGGTAAGATTTCATCAGACTGGGGCTTCGTCTTATCACAATATTTAGCTTCATCCGCCCGCTGATACATGCCAGACGAAAGTGCATCGATCGTCTGTGCCGTCTCCGCATTCGCGAGATCGAAATGGCAGCGCTGGCCGGTGTGCTGTTGTGGGAGAATTGTAAGCGTAGGAGGTTTTGTGCGGTAAAGTCTACGGCAGTATTTCCTTCAATCCGTCCCCGCCTCCCCCGAATAGATCTCCATTGTGGTAAAGCCCGGTCCGGGGGGGAGGGGTATCCAAAACATTAACCTTCTCCCTCATAAAGCAAAAGGTGCTAACCACAACCAGATCCGTCAGAAAGCCCTCTACAATCATATGAACTGGTCTTGGATTCCGGACCCGAACCCGCCCGGACCCGGTCACGGGTCTGGCCGGGTCCGGGCGCCTCCGGGTCTCGGAGGCCGGGCCCCTGGTTTTTGAAAAGTGAGGCCCGGGTCCGGCCCGGCCCGTCTGCCCAGGGTTGGCATGGAACACAGCGGGTCTCAGAACTCGTGATAACTTTTGACAGAATAATTTAGTGGAGCGCATGCGCTTGATCACGCCAAAGGGCGCACAGCTCCGAAACCAGATGTACACCGCCTTTCACAACGATGTCGTGGCGTACTACGGCAGCGCGAACGGTGTAGTACGCGTCGTGAGAATTCTGGGCCTCGTCGAGGATCTAACGGTAGTGGCTCTGTTGTGAAGTCGAATCCTCTACCAGCTGCGGGGGCGGGGTGTGGGGGGGGAGGTCCTGAGGTAAGCGGGCAGGGATCCCAGACCAACCTCAAAACGGTGCAACACGCTCTCTTTGTGGGCTCCCCAGAGACGTGAGGCGAATTTGGCACCCTTCCCACAAGGCGAAATTCCGTCTGGGACCCCTGTAACCGAGATCCGGGCCGCGCCCGGGGGGGCATCTTCGCGAGCCCGAATATAGTCGGCTCACTACGCCTGCTTGGTAGGAGAGGGGGTGGGGCCTGGTTCTGCAGAAGGTGGAGGCCGGGAGCCAGTCTAAAAGCCACCCGCATAGGGTTGAGAGTCCTTCAACGTTGCTAAGCGTTCAGAATGAAGTTGGTAACTACAAGGAATTACAAATGGTTGGGAAGATCTTCGCTGACATCCCCGACACTGATCCGGAACTTGTCGCTTCAGAGCTTAACCAACTTGGAGTTTGAAAGGAGCGTTTCCTCTTGCTGCTCCCCACAATATGCCGCTTGTAATGAATAAATTACTTTCTGAACGCCAACCATGTGCAGGGGAACGTCGGCCCGTGGGCCGGGCCGGCCCGGCCCGGCCCGCGGGTCGGG
>JNEY01000864.1:47143-60994 GCA_020875895.1 Aphelenchus avenae
GGGGGGGGGGTAAAAAAAAAGGCAAGATCATGTACACATAATTTCTGGACAGCCCCTCATTAATAAGCATCCGGACGACCGCTAGCGCATGTGTTGCATCCAGCGGTAGCGGCTTGCGTAAGCCAAACGTGTTCTTTCGGGTCTCTTTTCTCCGCGTTCAGCCCACTACCTCCAGGGCGAACAGAAAACTGTTTTTAGACCTAATGTTTTGTTAATTCTAGGTTCCTTTCAAGAAAAGGCATGGCTTGGACCACACTGAGCGTCGTGCTTTGTGCTTCTCTGTTTGCCGTATCGTGGGCGAACGTGAACTTCACGAATATCGTCGTCAACGGGAATGGCTGCGTAGTCCAGGTAAGCATCGTGAAGAATGCGTTTTTGTAAAGCCGAATTTCTCAAAAAAGCTGACTTAAAAAGCCCGATCAGGAGGTCCCCGACTAGGCGCCGACTGGTGACGTTGGCCGTCTCATGGGCTCCAGGGCTGGCCTTTTCAAAATTCAAAAAGGGGCTGTGGAAAATTTTCGCTGGGAGGCGCCTAGCGGCGCCATCTCGGGGCTTTTTCAAAATTCAAACCTAGTAGACACCTTGTTTGGTGTCTACTAGGTAACCTAGCTTAGTTAATGCCCGTCGCAAGCGACACCAGCAAAATCTCGGTAAACAGCTGCCATACCTGTGGAAAATTTTCGCTGGAAGGCGCCTAGCGGCGCCATCTCTAAGCCTCAGTTTAGTCTCGTTTTTTCAACCGAGACCACCAAAGTGGTCCGAGACTCTTGGTTTTCTAAGACCGAGACCCGGTCTCGGTCCCAGCTGGTCTCGATGTGCTCCCCAAGCCATGATGCCAATCTGCCTTGTTTCAGGACGGAAAGATCTGGCAGAACGGCGTAGGCCGCGAACTGGCACCGCACGAGAAGGCTGAACACGACCGGTTCCTGCAGTCGATGACCAACTACCAACAGGAAATGCAGCGCATCGTAAGTTTCCTCCGGCGGGCATGTTCCTCGTTTGCAGATTCGAAAAGTTACCCGCGATTTGGGGCGGCCAGCGGCTGGAGACTGATTAATACGAATGCTTGCCGACGTGATAAAGCATCAAAATTTTAGTCAAATTTTTAAACTCTTGTGGCGAAAATTTGCGGTGGCGGTCTCTTAGACGGGACATTGTGCACTTTAAAAATTTTTTTTAATTTCGAAAGCGTGTATTTTTGGTTTTTGAACCATTTTATGCTAAAATTCTGAACTGGGAAACCGTCGGAATTATGAAGTGGGAGTTCTCGGATACCCCCGGTTGAGTTCCGCTTCGCCCTTCGCTTGCTAGTGTACTAGCTAGCCTGTGTCAGTCGGCTGAACCAACTCGTTGTTTAGAGCCAGCAGTACGCCCAACAGATGTCGACGTTCAACTACGCGAGTGGACAGGCCCCGCCACGAATGCCACCTCTTCCAACGCTACCCCAGCCACCGCCATTTTTCCAGGGTCCAGCGGTCAGCTATGTCAACCCGAACGGCAGCCGTACCACCAGCAACAGCTACACCGTGATGGGCTTCAACCACTGGTCTTCGGGCGGCTCATTCGGAGGGCCCTGCCATGGTCAGACGCTGGGACAGCCGTGCCAACTTCCGGCGGGGTATCAGGTAGATTACCGCTATGACCGCTATTGTATGCGTCGACGTCGTCTTCAGCCATAGTGTAGGCCTCCTTTGAAAATGATTTTTTTTGCAAAAGAAAAATACGAAACGTTTGAGTAGTCGTTTCGTAGAGTTAGGAGGAGTCAGCCTCGCTCCCAGCCTGGCTGCTCGGACTCACCGCGGGTGATCCCTCGCTAGTGTACGCGAACATTGTCACAGATCTTTCATGCGTTTTTGTGCCAGTTAAATGTTCCTTCAGCTCCTTCGCTTTGTTCTCACATCCAACGGCTTCGATTGCTGCGGACTAGCGACGCTCGTCTCTCTTAATCGATACTCACGGAACATTCGCGGCTTACGCCGGTTGTCTCGGTTTTTGAATGGTTTGGAAATTTGTTTTATTCGACGTAGACAGCAAGAGTTTTAGAGAACTTCCTTTTAAAAAAGGTGTTAGTATTGCTCCATTGCCCCGATAAATGAGGCCGTAAAGGACCCTTGTCTTATGCGTTAATTTCGATCAATGGGCGGGTAGTACGTCTCCAAGACATCCTGCTACACTGCTAACTAATAAGCGCACCATCGAAGTTATTGTCACGCGCATCTTAAAGAGCTACTTGTGTGTTCAAACAATCAGTGGAGCCGAGTGAGTTAGGTTGCGAAATACGTTCTTTATGTGTTTCTGCCAGGGACCTACGTCAAAAGAACTGCATTTTCATTTGTGCGGCGACCCTGGGGAAACTATTCGAACCGTGTTTTGTGTCCGTTTCTCTTTCTTTCTTCCAGTCACATTCTTTGCTTTGCAGGCCACGGCATGGAACAACCATTAGGTGGAGGAGCAACACGAGCGAAGAAGGCTTACGAGATCCGAGTGGCCGAGGATGCCGGCTTCTACAAATTCCGTGTCTCCATCATCGTGCAGGTGGACTCTGAGGCGCTGCTGGACATGACCGCTTCGACGCTGGACGCGGACGAGTAAGCCTATCGATAGGACATTTTACAATGTACAATGCTTTTAGCGGCTACAATGGGCTGCAAGCGGAACTGTGCCGCGACCTGCTGCAGACGTTCATCGTCAGGGCAAGAGCGGACGCCGATGAGGTGGCCTTCGCGTACGATGGACGGAAGGCCTTCTACGCAAACCGGCCGCTGCCCGACGCGCTGGCGAAGGTAAGAGCGCGTGGCGCATGACCTACCCACTGAAAATACGTAGTGTTCATTCGGTCCAACCGAGTAGCCTCACCTGTCTAGGGGTCGGCAGAAGAGAAGAACTGTTCCAGGATTACCCTATCCAGAGACATTTTAATAATTTTTGTGTAAAGCCTTCGAGAATCCTGCAATGATTGCTTCTAGGGAAGCCTTGAGTTCTGTTCCGAATACTAAAGATAGGGATGACGAGTAAGGACTGCAGACCTCACAAGAGTCTCACTCGAGCAAAGGTCCACTAAAATGCACATACCCAGCCATCTTCAACGTAAGATAAGCCCTCTTCAACCTTGTTTGACCGGTGAAAAGGAAGCCAGTCAAGCGGGCAAAGTAGGCACCGCCGGTCGAGGGCGCCGAAATGGCTCAGTGACGGTGATGGGTATTAGCAGCGGCTGCCAACACCAATTTGTCGGAGGATGCAATTTTCAGGGAGGAGGGCGCAATGACCGTGTAAACACGGAGAGGCCGCCGTTGAAGTAATTTGGTCTTCTCGGAAGTAAATGACACACCGAGCGGACCACTAATCTCCGGTTCGTCGGTCTTAAATTGGTAGAAAAGGGCTGACCTTTTAAAGAAGAAGACAACAGTTGCCAAACTCTGCATCATCCGAGTGTCGTGCCTTTAAAACTCCTTACATGGAATCTCGTGATCCATTTGATGTTATCCATGTTCATTTCGGAAGACCTTCGTCTTCTCCCTTTTTCTCGACTTTCTGCCAAGACGTCAGCCTCGAACGTCCGCTGGATCGATTTACAGCATTTCGAAATGTCACGTCACTTGCTGTCAAACGCGGCAGGACCGCAGCTTTGTGAAACCGTGCATCAGCGGCATTCCGGACATACTTGTCGCATCGATCGTTTGCTTTCCATCTACTAAGATGCTTCGGGTGCTCAAAGTTCCCCTTTTCGATGGGTTTGGCGCACTTCTGAGAGCGGATTTTTTTTGGGTAAGTTCACGACCATGTTTCTTTAAAAATTACCAAACGACAAACAGGACATGGTGCTTTTGCGCGTATGGAATGCTGGTCGCGTGTAAGGCAGTCACTTGTTGACACCAAGCGGTTATCCTGTGCCATGTTCGTTCATACTTGACGTTGTCATCGAACGTCAGTCGAGTAATTGGCGATTGAGTTAAAGTCAAACCTAAGCCTAACCTGAACAGCCCAAGCCTAGCCTATCACCCCATGCTCAACGGGTAGGTGGCAAATGATGCAGGCATAGATGACTAAAAAAACCAACACGGCTCGACTGAACATGGTGTGTTCAGCGCAAACCGGTATACACGTTTTTTCATAATCAATGGCAATATCATGTGACGAGGCTACAGAGAGCTAGCGCGCACTCTAGGCGTCTGGTTCCTCGAAAGAGACCTACGAACCGAGGCTTTCTCGGACCCTGCTACGTTCATGAGAACCTCTTCATCCCAACGGCTTGCAAACGAAGAAACTTTATTCAGTGAATTTTTACAGACAAATATAAGGAAAAAAGGGTGCTTCTCAGTGCAAATGGCATGCGATAATTCACTGATCCCGTCTAAGCGATTTGTAGGCCTTGTAGACGATCCACTCAAACCAGATACCGAGTCCGTAGACGGGACCGGCGCAGACCGCAAAAGCCAAGCAGACTCAAAGCACTTCAGTTAGGTAAGTTTTCTGAACGGGAAGACAACGAACAGAATTCGGCCGTGTCCTTGAGGTATTGATCTTCGACTGCAGCGGCACCGACGACAAGAACTGCCAGAATGAGCGGGAACAGAACGAGGGTGCTTGCCTGAAATACAAGTGCCACAGCTGACCACTGTCGGGAAGGGAAAAATGGATCTGAGACGTTTGCCCGCAAGAGGTCTAACTATCTTATTTTTAAAACGGTAAAAATCGAGAGCCGAAATTGAAAGTTTGAATCACCGAGTTCTTTACAGACCAAAGTGATATCCTTTTAGCTGGCAGCGCCTAAACCATTTGTCCATCATGTCTCTTAAGGGTTTGCTTCGCCTTTTCCAACATGCAGATCGTCCTGGCCATCGAAGATGGCCAGGACCGTGGGTAAGAAAAAGCCGGAATTTCGGAACAGGCTATAATCCAAAAAAGACTTCCGTCACCTTTTAGATGTGTCAAACAACATCTGAGCAGTTTTCATGGTACATGGCGTCCCACAGCAAATTGCTAGCTTACGTTGAGCATCAGGAACGGCAAGTAGAAGATGGCATTGCGAGTCGAGTAAGCGACGAGTAGTAGGGCGCACACGACGGCGTTCGTGGCCGCTCCGGCAGCTCCCGAGTAAGAACCCGCGTCGAGGCTGCCGACAAAGGGTGCCAGTATCACCACCGAGAGGATCACGCCGAGCAAGCCAATCATGTTCGCACCGGTCTGAAAGCTTCAAACTTGAGAATTACCTAGACACCATACGGAAACCATGTAAAGCGACACCCGTATGGACTTCGCCGTATAATCCATTCCAGTCCGTCTAGATCTTTCGGCGGGAGTGGGGGAGGGGAAGGGGGAGTGAAAGCCTTCGACGGGGCACCGGCTGCTCTTCACGGAAGTTGGCGATCCAGGTCATTGGCCAGCTATTGGGTGACTGCGTTTCTTATTTTTACGCAGTGGCGTAGCTAGGACCCCTCGGGAGGGGGGGGGGGGTGGCACCCTAAGGGGGGACCCTAACCTTTTTTTCCGGCGCCGCCCGAAGGCCGGCGCCGAAAAAATGCCTTGGTCTCCCCTTTTTCGTTGCCTTGTAGCGTGCTAGATTAGAGCAACGACTCGCGACTCTATAACGGGTGTGTAGCACCTCAGTATGTATGGAAACCGAAGACAATACCGTCAAGATAAACCCGAATGTGGCCGGCCTAAGCCAGTTTCCGGACTACGATACTCTTAAACATCTATCCTTTTTCTAAGCTTTCCTACAACATGATTCTTTTATAGTGCTTCCAGCAGGCCTTTTTTCAAGCATGAATTTATGAAACGGAGTGTCACAAAGCCGTTACCACCGCGGTGCTAAGATATCATGCAGGGCTAAAACGGTTGTTTAGCCTCATGTTTAGACCGCACAGCATGTCCTATTAACGCCCAGCAGATTTACAAGTGGGCAGCTATGTTATGGGACTCCTCCTCGAAAGGTGCAGTGAAGAGTGGAACTGAGCTTGCGAAACGAACGTGTCACCGGCCGCTGACTAAGCGCACAACTGAGTTCGTTGTGTACGCAGTCGATCCGGCTTGTTATTGCACTCGCTAGGCGGGGCATTTCAGCTTGAAAGAGGATGAGCATCAATTACTATGCCCGTTCCTGCTCATAATCAGTCATTATTAGCGATGAGGGCGTACGGAGATTGAGGAACGACCTCTTGCGAAAGGAGTTGATCGCGTCCAACAACGGGAAAACAGTGGTGAGTCATCACGGATGCTTTAACGGATTCATCCCCCGGTTCGTGAAGACGCGTCCGCGTAGGGCGGCTCTTAAAGGGCACGTAGCAAAAAGCGGATGCGGCGGAAAGTGTTGCTGCTCATACCAGCCACTGGGGTGAGACTTCTGCCGCATCACACTAAGCGTCGCCCATGCATGTGGACTTCTAGATCTTCGATCTTACCTACTCAGTTTTCGTTTCGTTAAGAAAGATAGCCTTGATCGTATCTTATTTGTAAAAAGCGACAAACCGACTCTGTGATCTTGGCATTGCCCAAACAGGTTAAGTGCGAAAGCGAATACCTACCTGGTAACGTTACAATACACCTAGTTACAGACGACCGTCAGCAGAGCACGCTGATGCCCAAATCGTGTTCATGTATCAACTTTTGTGACCTAAACGCAATGGAAAGAGTGCCGTACAAAGAGTACTCCCGGACGTTCAGCTTCCATGCCCTGTAGCCTGTCAAGGTAGCCCAGGCATAAACTGACAACGATAGCAGCTCGATGAGCACCAACGTTGTACTCATCTTTGCGTGTGGATGGCCCCTTCAGTTTATCCACCTACCTACAATCTAGGGCCGGCGCATATTAAATGAATAATACCTTGAATTTATTGGGTCATCGACTATGTTAAATACTTCGCTAAACGTTCGAAATACAGTCAACAAAGGCCAATGGATGGAGGAGTGATGGTAAATGCAGAGTGAACTGAAATAACGAAAGCGTATTGCAGAATGAGACCGAGTTTCAGGTCGGTAGGTTTTCTTAACGAGAAGAGATGTTGGTGCCAACGGTTTGAGAGGACCACTGCTCGCTTCATGCTTTGGTGTGCTTGGAAGACGACACACTCGAACCAGATTCCGAGGCCGTAGACGGGAACTGCAGCGACGAGGAGCAACAGGTCGACTGAAAGAACCTATTTTAGTGAAAGTACGATAAGTTTCTACTGTAAAAAGTTACGTTTTAGTACCAACATTTTCAAGTTTATCCCCAAAACTAGTATGGACCAAGCAAAACTTTCCAGTAAGACCGATTTCGGGGTCTAGAGTGCTTGGCCCAGGGCCATATTTAGCGGGGGGGGCACCCCCCAAACCCTATCGGCGGCCTTCGGCCGCCGATAGGGTAAGGGGGGACCCTTTGGTGAAGCAAATTTTTTAAAAAGTTGGTAAAAAATTAAGATAAAATATGTCTAAAATAGTTAATAAAGGCTAAAAAAAAGCCATTTTTAACGTCATTTTAGTGATTTCGGGCCATTTTGAGCCCGCTTTGACCCATTTTAGGGGTCCACCCCCCTGGTCCCGACCTCCGCCCCCTATCCTGAAATCGTGGCTACGGCCCTGGCTCGGCCTAACTCATAGGTGATTTATGTACCTAGCAAAAGCGCTTAAAAGCCTTCGCTATTCCTTATATCCTCTCCTCGTTAAGAAGTAGTCCAGTCCAAATACGCGCAGGCTGGACGATCTCGTTTAAACCCCGGTACGGGATCCGCGGCTTGGCGCTGACGAGGTTAAGTACGCATCCGTGATAGACCTTTCCCTGGGACAGGAGTCAAACATGGCGGGATCTAGCACGGTATACTAAGTGGTAAAGTCTAATGTGGATTCAAGGCTTTGTGGTGGTCCTACTCGGGTCCCATCGTCCGATCCCATAGTCAATAGACCTGCATGCCTGAATGACTCGCATTCTTGGAGCTTCGCCTTCCGAGCTTCCGGAGGAGTGACGACGACGACGCCGCCGGCAAACATCAACGGGAACAGGATGAGAACGAGGGCCTAAATCCGTTGGCTGTGCAACTTTTTGGCCTTTACACTATCAACATCGCGCTGAAGTCGCTAATTTTGGGGTGACGAGGCGCAAATACCTAGGGGCGAAGGCTCGAAAAGTTGAATCTAATGCCCGAATCGATTAAACGATTGCAGTGTTACTGCTGCGATGGGGCTTTAAGCGTCGCGCTAAAGCCTTCCCAGGTGTTTATAAACGTCAGCCATGTTGTTGGGAGTCGCTACAGGGGTCTACTAGTATGGGCTTAAAACTGTAGCTGCAAGGAATGTCCTAAACGTGCACATGTTCGTACTGCCACGTCAAGAGACTTATCGCGCAAGAAAGGCGTCAAAAGGACGCGCTCCTCTTTTTTTCTGCCACTTTCACTGTAGTCGGAAACCGCTTTAGTTTCGGAATCGGATCGAAATCACGTTCGGACTGATCTGCGCCACGTCCAGTAGTAGGGGATGCTTAGCGTTACCTGCGCTTGAGGAAGGAAGCATGCACGATGATTTATTTGGGCTTAATCTCTTTCAAAGCGATAATTTCTAGATACGTTCGAAATCCCATACAGCGCTTTGCTTGTACTCCTCGCCAGGCGCCAGCCAGATGGACGGGAATTCCGGATGATTGACCGCATCCGGATAGTGCTGAGTCTCCAGTGCAACGCCGCTGTATTTGCCGTACGACTGGCCGTACTTGCCGTCAGCTTCGTCCATGTACTGAGCCGTGTAAACCTGAAGGTGGCAGCCCTCCTGCATTCCAAAGCTCATGCATTACATGGCCGGATCGCTTGGCCTTTCACGCGGATTTACGTGAGCGTCACATAGTTGACTGACTCACAAAGCATACCACCTTACACATGAAACGTCTGCTAGCTTGGACAAAAGCCTTCCAAGGAGCCCCAGGAACAAGACGATTGTCTTCAATTAACCGAAAGTAAAGCCTCTTCAAAAAGCCGGTTGAGCAAAGGTAATTTTGAAGGCGGAAACGGGAAGCTCTGCGGCACAGTCTTTTGGTGTTCTCAGCAAACACGCTCTTGGGCGCCGTTATTACCTTCCACTGAGCGGATCTCTCCGGTCACCAAATGGTTTCCGTCGGTCGGCAAGTAGGCGTCGGAGAAGACCGTCAGTCGATGGTCCTTAATGTCGCCGGCGTTCTTAGCCACTCCGTGGAGGTTGAAGTACGTGTGGTTGGTCATGCTAATGGGCGTAGCCCTCGAGCCTTCGTTGACAGCCAAGTATTCTATACCACTTTAATCATACGAGATTCTCTCGGTCCAGAACTTGCCTATTTCAAGTCGATTCCTGTCCGCCGGAAAACGGTACGTTACCGCCGCTCTAACGGCGCTAGGGTAGCCTTCTTCGCCGTCCTCGCTGAGGTACTCGAAGGTGACGAAGTCGCAACCAACTTCCTTCGTCTTCCAGAGGCGCCGACTAAAGCCACGCAAGCCGCCATGCAGATGGTTCGGGTCGTTGTTGATCGGCAGCTGGTATGTGATGCCATCCCTGGTGAACTTGCCTTCTCTGAAATACAATGGCGCATCTACGACTCGCCAGCGTGGTATGGCAAAAAAATACCAGGCACAATTTGTGCAAAGTAAAAATACGAGATTTCGAAGCTTTTGTGCAGAACTTAATTTCCGCCTCAAGCGCATTCCAAGAGGGAATGACGCAGTTTCACCGGCCCGTGTCGCAAAAACGGTTTGGTGGCGACGTTATGAAGCATTTCAATAAAGCTATTTGGAGCTTCTTTAGTTTTGGAAATATGAACTCTCCATTTTTGCTCCTGGTATGCTATGAGACGATGGCGTGATACGCCCCAGAAATGCGAGAAGGTATTTGCGGTGTACTTGCCTGGTCCGATTGCAAACGCGACCCACGACGCAGCCTAGGTAAGCGCCGTTCGTCTCGTAGCCGGCCAGGTGCTCGTGGCCCAGTACGACGTCCAGCTTCCGACCACTGCTAGCTGCCACCATCAGACTGCGAACACTGGCGCCATACTCAATAAGCTCGACGAAATTGCCGGACGTGTTTGTGATTGTGTACTTCTTCACTGGTTCATTGGTATCCGACGTGACGCCGAAATCTTCAACCGAAACGTTCGTCGACATGTCCCGTTCGAGCTAAAGAATAACATAGCGTCCTAGTGGATGCAAAAAGAACTCGAGCATACACGATTTGCGGCAAACTCAGGGAAAGCTTCGGCAAGGAGAATTGTGCAGTGTACCTTTACGTCAATGAGTCCCGGTCTTAAACTTCTCAACAATCGGCACACCGCGACGCGGATAAACTTATAACCGGACAGAGTGTTTTTTCCCTGAGAACAGAGACGAAGTCTCAACACCGGGGCAGAAACGCTAATTAAGCGCGGCAGGAAGTAGCCCAAGACGGATGCTAGATAATTGCTGGCATGTATTCGGGGTAAGTCTTGTTGGGCAAGAAGTGGTTACTAGGCAAACACGGTGCGCAATTAAACGGAATGCGCGTGAGTACACTCAGTATATAAAGGCCGGGAATATCAAGCTTCAACGAAGAAATAACGGCACCAAGTCAACGGGTAAGAGAGGGCTGTAATGGGCCAGCTTCCTTTTTTTTCTTATGGGGTTTTTTGAAAGCGAGAGCTTCAATGAACGGTCGCTCTCTAACTTCACGGTGGCTTTGTGCAGTGGGTCGTTCGGCCCATCGAACAATCGCAGCCGCCATTTCGACGGGCGCACATGCAGCCGATGATTTTTGTGAAGATTTCGAGCTTTAACTGATGAAACGTATGTACATTAAACGGACTGCGCGTGAAACGTGGCAAAAACCCAGAGTGCACGCGCGCACACCAGACTGACCGGGGTCAAGTCGGGCGGGAGCAGCCGACGAGGCCCGCTAAACCCTGCGTTCCGATAATGGGATTAAGCGACCTTTGTTTCGCGTTCCGCGACGATAGCGTACAAATAGCGAATACTTCACGCTCAGTCATTTGATGCGCCTCTCTTCAGTGCATTTTCGAACTCCGGGCTCGGACTCGGTTTTAGATATTGCAACTTTGCGCCTCTGCTTTCATCAGAAGCCCGGTAGTGTTTCCCTTCTGTTAAACGTCAGCGTTGTCAGCTCAACAAATCAGACAACATTCTCGAGCCCAGTTCAATTCGTCATTTATGTTTCGAAACAAGATGCCAAAAGCAACAATTGTTGATCCCTGCATGTATATCAGCCAATAGACAGAAAGCAGCATACGGATGTTAGCAGCGGCAGTAGCTTTCAAACGTCTCACACGCCGTCGTGTGTCACTAAGGCTACGGCTCCGCTGATGTGTGTCATTATCTTGAGTCCCGTGCCATTGCAGAGATTCGGCGGCGTCGGTGGCGGTGGTAGAGGAAGAGGAGGAAATGGCGGGAACATGGGGGGGGGACATTAAAGCTGGCCAGTTAGTGGATCGCATCTGTTCATGGTTCTGGTTGATCTTTAAAAAAACGTACACAGAGAGTGATAGAGAGCTGTCAGAACGCAAGGTAGCTCACGATTCGTTGAAATTCTATTACAGAATCGTACACTGCTTGCGGGTAACGGTGCAGTTCAGCCTGCTCACTCGTCGTCAGAGTTGGCTTCGTTGTTCAATCGAAGCATCTATGCTTATTCAACAATATTCATTCCAGACGATATTCAATTCCTACGAAGACAAAGGATCCTTGATCCTTCTTTAGGCGTGGATCGGGGCGGAAAATATTTACCGGCGCGAGAAACCGCTACTTTCAAAGTACCTACCTAAAACGTCACTAGCATACAAAAACGCCAAAGGCGCTGGTCCGCGTACAACGAACGTTCCACTGCCGAGTTGAACGCGTTCAGCAAGCTTCACGTATAGACCCTTAAGTACGATAGGGGTATGGAGTCGTGGATTCTAGGCAGATTAAGATTTCTGCCAATAAACGACTGATTCTGACAACAGTTCGGTGTACAGGTAGATTTGGCAACACGTCCATGTTAAATGGTCCGGTTTATATACGAACCGCCGTACGCGTTCTCAACTCGATTGGCGTCCTATGCTCGTAGTGCTTCCTCGACGACTGACTTAGACACATCTCTTCTTATTTGCTGCCACTCTTCGGCATAAGACTCGAAAAGTTACTCGAAAACTCGAATCATAAGTTAAAAGGGAGAGTACCTTGTAGGCTGATTTTCCTGGATTGTGTACGCTCCTCGTCGAGCAATACGCGACAGCCGCTGATGGTGGCTGTTGGCACTATGTGTTGAAAGAGTAGTTAGTCAGCGCAGACTGGCACATTCGAATTTAGAGGACGTTCAGACATTGTGTGATGATCACAGGACAGACCTTTTAACCCTCCCCGTTATGAGGCCGTGATCAGCGCCTTAGACCCCTGCCCTCCACGTGATCATCAAGAATCCGTCCTGGATCTGTGCCGGTGTCGTACCCCGTACCGTAGAATACGCTACGCAGTGCGTTACGGACAACGGTACGGGTGTCTAAATACACTACATCTGACCCCTCGCCCTGTGATCGGCCGTGAACAGGGCCAGACGGTAAGACTGTAGACGCGCCTCTTGATCCCACGGGGGGATTGCAGTCTTACGCTATGGCGCAAGACTGTAGTTATCCCCGGCGGGAAATTTTTGAATGTTAGCCAGCAATGGGATACCTGCAGCCTTACGCTATGGCGCATGACTATAAGTTTCCCCCGTGGAAAATTGTTCTCGACTTGGAAGAACTGCATTCAAGTTGACCATATTTGTGTGACTGCAATTATTCCCCCCTGTAGCGTCCATCAGGGGGGGGGGACTACAGCACAGCCAGCCGCCGTCCCCTTTGATCATCACACAATTTCTGAGCGGTCGCTTAATGCGCACACCTGCTTCTTAGCGCGCAGCTCTGGGTTATCGCCGCAGCCCGGAACTTGCCCTGGCGCAGATACAACGCTCCGAGGCCTTTCAGCGTCATCCTCATCGGCGCACTGAAACGCACCTGTACGTGAGTTTGACGCACATTAACGTACCTGTTCGCTTTTACGGCCATCCAATTCGAACCTTCGTTATAGGAGGAGCCTGCGTTCTCCTCGTGGTCTTTAGCGATCTGCGAGATGGCCTTCTTCTCGCCACTAATGGCAGCGAATTCGCGCTCAAGCGCTCGTGCCAAGAAATGCTTGTAGAGCTTTTCGGCTTCCTAAACAGCGGAGCGTTCAGATCTGTTGCGAACTAGTCTTCGGCAGTCGACCCGAGAGTTTGGTCCGACCCGACCCGGCTGCCGACTTAGTCGTGTGGCGTGGTCGGTTCGGGTGGGGGGAAGTCCGGCAGGTAGTCGACCCCGACCAAGAACCTTTTCACCCGTATGTGTGGAAAATTTCGCCCTACAGTCGCCATTTTTCAGTTTTTCTAAAACAATTTCGGACATTAGTAATTTTTTCTCAAGTTATTATTCGGTCACAATAGAGCTGCTAAACCTAGGAACAATTTCCGAGATTTATAGTACAATTTCCAGACTTTTTAAGCCCGGTAACGGCTTTTTTCATAATTCTTCAACCTCAACTTCAACTTCGATGTAATGTGTTTTTTCGGCTTTGGTTTCAAATTTTACCTTCGGCTTCAGTTCCTGACCCGAGGGGTTCGCCGACCTAATTCTTGCTGGCTTAGAGTTAGTTAAAGTTAAGGTATGGCTGAAAGTTCTGCTCGCTGCCATTTGACGCACCTTGAACTTAACCTGCTTCACGTAGGCCCGCGAGAGGTTGTTTTTCGTCTTTGCCGCGTTTGGGGCGTCGGGTCGGAGTTTCGCGAGAACACGTCGATGGCGCTTCGCGTCGTACTGGCCCTGATTCAGATAAATAAGGACCAAATTGTTAAGCTGCTTCGCGACATCCGGATGATCGG
>JNEY01000865.1:0-17807 GCA_020875895.1 Aphelenchus avenae
TGAAAGCAACGCTTCAGCGGCCTTCTACCCGGCAAGGGAGAAGCGAACATGCGAATAGGGGTAAGTGTGCAGCATTCACTCCGGCCTGTGCCCGCAGATTTTCCCGGCCAGGATAGTGCCCTTAGTGGTGACTACCAGGGACAGGGGGGCGGATCTCGGAATTTAAACCGATGTACCGATACCGATAGTTGAAAAAAGAGATACCGATACCTCCAAAACAGGGAGATAGTATCGGAAAACGATATCGATACCTGGTATCGGTCCCATACCTAGCCAGGGATGGGAGGAACCACGCCTTCCGAGTTCTGGTGGTTTTTGTGCAGTTCCGATTTCCGGAATGCGTCGGAAACAGGACTTTTGAGCACTAGGTGTCGGACAGTTGCGTGGCTTTCTGGCGCTAAGGGCTATCGATGAGCGTGTGCATTCGCTTCCTTAATATCCTATATTATGCCGCCTTGAGTAGAGCTACCTCACAACTTCAGTTTCCTCAGAGTTTCTGACTACGTTCTCTCGGATGATTCAACTGCTTGCTTCTGTTCGAGTCATCCACGGAGTGAAAGGTCATTTGTCCCGCCAGGAGGAGGTTGAAAGTGAATGAGATGAATGGGCGTTTCGACGCGCCGCGGTTTGAGCACGCCCGGGTGAGTGCCAAGGTCGGACAAGGACTCCGACACGCGGTTCAATGTCCTCCCCTCATGTCCGAGTTGAGTCGATTGAGTGCGTCGAGGACCGTGTTGCGCAGGCGGCAGTTGGCGCGCACTTGAGCGATGAGAATTTTACGCACTTTGCAGGGACGCAAAGAGGCATGAGATTCACCCGCGATAACCTTGTAATCGAGTGGGCTTTGACGGATGCGCGGCGGACGCGCAACGATGACAGTCGTGCTCAAATGAGCGGGACGGAAATTTGTTATGACGCGAGTGTGACTGCGCAACAATTGAGGGAAGGCAGAAATCTCGGGCCCATAATAGAACCAAACAAAATCTGCCAAAATACGCTCTATGTTTGCAAGTGTCCCATTGGACTGAAGATCGGCTTCGGTGCACTTTTTGGCTTTCGTAAAATGCATTCGGTGCATAACCGAAGTTCCCTAAGTTTACGCTACATAACTGGCCTACCTCTAGGCACCTTTCGACGGAATTCGGCATGTTTTCGGTCTAGACTTCACCGAAATTCGCATTTATACACCGATGCGTTTAGCAGCTTTGGATGAGGGGTCCCAGTTTGGTAGAATATATCAGCAACTTGCTCGGAAACAGTAGGCGTAAACTACGGATTCAGAATTGCGGATGTGACGCAAAACCGTCGTCTTCGAGCACGCTAATTTACGTGCAGTCGTAACGCAAATGTATAGTCTTATCAGAGGGTTATCTGCTTACTGCATTCTGTACCAGCGTCTTTAAAATTTACGCCTCTAGGCTTTATCGCGCGCGCGTCGCAATGACCGCGTCCAGTAGATCAATATGCGTGTTGCGTTTTGAACGGAATAGTACCACGTTTCCGGCGTGACTTTTCGGGCACAGGAATGCAGTAGTGGGTGCACTTTATTGACGTCCAATTAGTTCTAGCCGTGGTGGAAGTGCGAGCGGTCATTCGAAAGCGTGCGCTTAATCAGGGCCGTCAATAACCAACTAATTGCGGCTCGGACCTTACTGGCCTGAGAAGCGCTTGCAGAGTGTCAGAACAAGAGGTCATAAATCAAGGCTGGGTCTGCGTCCTTCGCTGCATTACGCGAAAAAGGCGCCAAAATGACACGATTTGGCCCAATCCAAAGTGCACATTCTTAACCGTTTTCCAGTGCGAAATTTCCGCCGTCGAGCCGCTCACATAATTCCCGTTGTAGTAGCCACGCTTGACGATTTGCAGATCACGACATGCACGCGCTTAAGGTAAGCATTTTCCGACGCTTACTCAGACCGTCTTTAAGCATATGTGTCGGAAATTCGTCAGATTCGTTTCATAGAAGGTAGTAGAGATCGGCGCTGGTACCCCGTGCCGTACCCGTACCAGTGGTGCCCCCTTCCATGCCAAGTAACCGTGCCGCATAATGCGGGTACGTGTTTGGCCCGTACCTTGGTACGCGTGCCGAACTCTTGAAGGTAGACAGGTTTCCTTTCTGTAGGAGCTAGTGAGCGGCTCGCACGACCTGGCTTCCTACGTTTGTCGCGATTGTGAACACCCTGGCTGATCGGATCCGGACGAAAAGAAGAACGGACCAAGTAGAACAGGCCTTTTCAGAACGGAACGGGTCCGATTGGACATGGACTGTGTCATGTAAAAACTGGCCCAAGTGTTCTTTCGGTCTGTTATGTTTCGTGCTCGGCGTTATTTGTTGAAGTCGGAAGAAGGCCGTAGAGGGCCGGAAATAAAATTCTCATCGAGGCGAGATTGACTCATGGAAGGCGTCCGAGAGAGCAGTGTGCACAAGTCCCGTCTTGAGGCCATAAAACGTATAAGCGTCGGGAGGATGTTGTGGGAATCGAGTGCTAGTCGTTGTTGCGGTCATGGAGGCCGGACCCAGCGCAAAGTTTAACGATGTAGAGCTAGAGGAACTCGACGGCCTCGAATGGAGTACGAAGGTCTGTTTGGAGCAGTCTCCTTAAATCCCAAGGTTCGCAATGGGCCGGGCCCGAACTCTGGTAAATCCTTGTATTATTTAGCCCTTTTGGGATTTAAATGCGTCAACAGCCCACTGTTATAGCCCTTCAGCCGTCTCCGGATAATGTCCCTTCTGAAGACCCTGCAAAAAATAATACCGCAACTTTGAGTAGTTGCCTCGGAATCAAAGGCTTTACTGGCGCAATACCCTTGCCCGTCCCTGCCTCAGTGTGACCGCAGTTGTAATCTTCAAGCAGGAACCATGCATCGGCGCAAGGTCCGAGATTCATCCGAAGAATCGACCTGACACAGTGTAAAATTGTAGTCAATTTTCGCGCTTCATATTCTAGTCTCTTAAGCGGAATCTGCTAGGCATATGAGAAAATAGTCTCGAATGGATCTCACCTACGTCCAAAGTATTACCTTGTTCCTGCTGAGATACTACTGGGCAAGCGTAACTGCTAAAGTAGGACATCGCTGCCTTCTTTGTCCCGAGCCTTAAGTCCCGGGTCGGAGCTGGGCGAAGTCCAAAAAAACCTGGGCGTAACAAAGATGCCGAGCACTGAACTGTAAACAGAGAAACATAGTTGCAATGTTCGGTAGTGTCGTTCACGTCATTCATTTATACTTAGACGACCGTAATACGGTACGGTACGGAGTACAGAACGGCTCTAGTCCAGTACGATTCACCGTTCTGTACTGATGCAGTACGGTACGGCAGGGGTTTTTCGCAGAAAATGTACTAGTACGGGACGATTACGGCAGCTAATGCGGGCCGTACCGTACTGTATGGTACGGAGTACGGTACGGCGGGGTCAGTACGTTATGGAGTGGAGGTACGGAGGGGGAGGGGGCAGTACGGTACGGAGTGCGGTAAGGGGGCTGTCGCGTCTACCTCTACATTAATTGATCCGAAATCTAACAGTTGTTTGCAGAAATCGTCGCGCTGCGATCGTCGCTACCTCCTCGCAGCGCTGCTAGCCGTCCTCCTCCTGCTCATCGCCTGCATCGTGGTCGTGTTCGTCTGGCACAGTCAGCGCAACGGCTCCTCCGGCGGAGCCGAGAAGATCATCAGCGCATTCCGCGAGGACCTCACTTCGAAGATCTCGGTCCATGACGACGACGCGAGTCCTGTAGGAGCGTTGAAGGCCGGCAGTGGCGCTCGCGTGAAGCACCGTCACAGCTCGGTGGAGCCGCTGCTCAGCGCGAGTAACCTCCTCACGCTGCTGATCACGAAGCGCAATGTGTGCCTCTTCGAAGTGAGCACCAGCGAGACGGAATCGAGCAGGTGGGTACCCATTTCTATTTCAATGCACTTTGCGCTCCCTCGGCTTAGACCGTTTTGTGTTCTGTGTTCTGGCATACGGAGTATTTGCCCCGTGTGCCAGACTAAATTACCCAAAGGGTCGTTAAGCGTGAGTCCAGTAGGGTAGCGCTGCCTTGGGTGAGGCCGTGCGGTCGCATGCAACTGCTTCGCATGTACCCCATAGCACATCTTCGTGTGTCGTATGCATGGTCACGGCAAAATCCGTTAGTGGGTAGGTTCCCGTGAGGTTACTTAGGTTATGCGGTCGCATGTCGTTGCTTCAGAAGCTCATGCCTACCATCTTCGTGCTTCGCTCGCACGCATCGCATAGACATTCGTCGCAAGCTCTTCTGCGTTAAACCCACTGAGAATAACGCATCCGGCATGGCATGCAGACAGCATGCATGTGTGGAGCCATGCGTAGGTAAAGACCACAGCATGCAAAAGCATGAAATTTGCCGAAGACATAGATCGAGTCGTTTGATTCCGATACAAGGCGTAGAGGGCTGCACATTTTGAAGTACGTTATCGCATTATTCGTGTACCTATGCATCTACTAAATGGTGCGCGATGCGTGCACTACGCATGCTACAGTTGCGCTTAACAATGAGCCAGTAGAGGTTCAGGGCTTTGTCTGGGCCACCGTCAGGAAAGCCACGAAAACGTCGAACTCCGGGCAACGGCAAGAACGAGCAGTTTAGTGATACAAAGGCATGACGGAACGGACCCTGAGACGGAAAACCGTCAGTCGAAAGTCCCAGCCCTTAGTCCTGGTCTTGAAGCCGCCGCTTGTCTAAACGCTAAAAAGACTGCTTCCGATGGCACTTCTCACAAGCTTCCACCTGCTCCCACTAAGTGACGTCGTATTTTAGACTCGACTTCCAAAACGGCCACATCCAGACCGCGCGGCTGCTCTTCTTCGGCAACCTCAGCCACAGCGGCGTGCCGGTGCACCCGCTGCAGTTCCAGCGCTACGTGCGAAATCTCGGCGTGGACGCCGACTGTCACGTGGTCGTCTACGACCGTGGCCAGCAGATCTGGGCCACCTATGCCTACTGGATTTTCCATGTGAGTTGGCTAGGAGACCTGTGTAGGCGGCCGTAAGTTTACGAATTTGTTTTTAAATTCTTTTATTTTTTTAAAAATAAATTTGGCCAGCTTATACAAGTGAAGATAATTTTTTAGTTAATTTTTTAAATCTAAATAATACCGGTATTTGTGTTTTTTGTGCGAAGCTCATATGCCAAGAGTTCCGTAAATGTAGAGCTAGTGAAAGTTCCTATCAAAGGTTAATTTGCGAATAACTGTTAACTTTACGCACAGTGGAATTCATGGATTAAAAATTTTTTAAATTATTCAGCTTATTTTTAAAATAAATCTTTTCGAATCCAGAAGTTCTCTTAAATTATAAATTTTTTTAAATGAAGTATTTGGACTGATTTATTCTAAGACCATTTTCTTTATAGGTTTACGGCCACGAAAAGGTCTCCTTGCTGAACGGAGGCTTCTCCGAGTGGAAGCGCCTGGCGGACGAAGGCCTTGGACCGTACGGACTCGACTACGGACACGGGACGTACTCGGATAAGCTAGGCAACTTCCGGGCGGAGTGGAAGCACGAGTACATTGTGAGTTTACCGACGTACAAGTCTGACGTTAAAGAACAAATTTCAGAGCACATTCGACGACATAGTGGCCAACTTCGACAACCGCGACAGCGACATCGTGGACGCTCAGAGCCCTGAGGTGAGCCCAGTGTCCTACAGAAATCCCTTGAAGTCCGAATTTGTAAAAGATTAACTCAGACAGCTAAGACTAGAGGGTAATGCCTTCTGATTAGAATAACAAAACGTTTAAAATTTTAGATAAAATTTATTCTATTTTAGAATAAATAGAATAAAAAATAACAAAATTTTAAAATTTAAGATAATAAAAATTTGAGTTTAAGTACCGAAGGTGCATTCTCGCTTTTTATTCGCAAATTTCAAAGAAGGAAAATGATTGCGCACGAAAATCAAGTTTACCTGAAATTATTTTAGCCTTTTTGCCGACCCCCCCCCTTGTTTTCGGAAATACTGGCTGACCGTTTTAGGAGTACGATGGCCGTGCCTACGGAGCAGTCTTCGGCCACATCCGAACGGCGGTGAACATTCCCGTGGAGTCGCTCTACGACTTCGACAACAACACATGGCTCTCGCCGAATGAGCACCGCGAGATTTTCCAGGTACATTAGACTAGCCTTTCGCGTGCGCTAACGCGCACGCAGCGACGCTAGTTGAGGTTTTGCAAGACCGCTACGATCCGTCGCTCTGATTGGTCGGAAGCCCCAGTGTTTTCCAACGCAGTATTCGCGACGCCACGCATCCATGTTTCACTCGTTCCACCGGTTAAATAGCTTACCACGGTACATCAAGACTGCTGACGAAGATCGTCAGCCTCAGCTGCTATGCAGGGCCAGAATGCATGCTTCTTTATGCACAAGTGCTTAGTACGCATGACTGCATGTCCGAAGCATGGCATGCTGCATGCATTTCATAAAATCGCAGTTACCCTGATTACCGGCGTATAACTTGTACTTTTTGCATTTTGATTTTTTCGGCGGCGTACCGTAAAAGCCGATGTCTGTTCGTAGTGTCCCTCGCTTGCCGTAAATGCGGTAAAACAGTACGCTAAGAGGTACGGCACGGTAAGGAGCATCATTCTTAGTCGAAAGGGTTTGAGGATTTATATTGGGCATTTCGATTCTCGGTTCCGAATTCGATTTGGAAAAATGACCGCTGTTCGATACCGATTCCTCTTCCCGGCCGGCCCTGGTAACGGAGCTGTCGGAATATGGTACGGCGTCGTTTTCCTGCATACTTACTTACCCTGGTACGTACTAGAGATGCGCTGGACCGAGCACTAGTGCTGTGCCCGTGTTGAGCCCATCCTTCCTTCCTTTCGCGTGCCGTGCGCCGTGCTGAGGCAGTGCCGTGACACTACAAACGGCACGGTACGGCGGCACAAATCAAGCACGTTTAATGTTTAGCACAATTCAATTTAACATCTTTAGGAGAAGGGTCTCGCACCCACACGGCCGGTGATCCTCTACGACGGGACCTCGCTGCGCTCGTCGGTGGTGTGGTTCGCGCTGCGACGCCTCCAGTACGCGACCTCCATCTACTTCGGCTCCTGGCCAGAGTTCCTCATCCGCGCGCCGGATTACCTGAAAGTGATCCAGGAGGACTAGCACATACTTGTTCCCGTTATGTATTTACTTGTGTTTCCGAGCAGTTCGCATTAGCCGAGATCGGGTTGTGTTCCGCCTTTGTAGCCTTGTTCCGAATGTGCATTTCAGTGCTGCAATAGCCTCGAATTCTTCGATATTCTTGTTTTGTAACAATGTTTCACTTTTGATAGAATAAATTTCTCGCTATAAACGGGGTTAGTTGACGGGTCTTAGGTTGGAAAGCTTTTTATAGCTATACGTAATTCACTAGTAACACGGCCCAATCCCGACTACCTTGCGCACACCGATAAGAAGTCTTTGAGCAACGTGTCCACATTCGTAAGCACAAGCTGTTTAGCAAGCTGATTTCCTCGACGACGATCAGCTGCAGCTCCTTGACACGGTGAACTGTATTCGCTACGGGCGGCTTCTAGTATTTCGGGTCGCCTCCAAAAATACCGCAATTAGGGCAAAAACCGCGCAAGTTTCTAGGTGACCAAGGTTTATCTAACAGAATTGTGCATAAGTTGCAACAAATTGAAGAACCTCAAGTTCAGGAGCAACCGAGACAAGGAGCAACCAAACGGCTAAAGTTGGCATGACAAAACAAAGGAAATGTGACACAGAATCAATCAGCGACGCTACGAGGACAGATGCAACTGAATGAGGGCGAGCACATCAGCCGTCGCAGCTGGATTGCGTTGAGCTGCCGGAAGAGCAACGCATTCCTCGACAAGCGCTAACTTCTCGCAAGTTCCTAGGTGTCACCAGTGCCAGCCGTACCTTCGAGAGGGATCCATAACGCGCTGTGCATCGTCTTTTCTCCGGTGAGAACGGTGGCGGCGATGCCCATTGATACGGCCGTCACGGAACATTGATCGCAAATACCACCAGAGGAGAGTGTTGGTACACAAAGGACTGGCCTAAAGACAGGAATAAGGCCAGCCTGCTTGTAACAGTGTTCGGATACAACAAACACAAATACTGAAAACAATTGTTTTCTATTTCTGGTACAAAACGAAAAACGAATAAAATGATTGTTTAAAACAAAAAAAAACAAACATCGGAAACCAAAAAGCAAGTCAAAAACGAGAGAATATAAGTGTCCGACAGCTGGCTTATAACGATGCGTACCCGTTCCCGGCTGCTCCTTCGAAGACGTAAAGCTTCAGCACACGCTCCCCAGCAACGCGCAATGGTGATGGCGCTAAAGGCCATTCCTAGATCATCTTGGCCTGGTCGCCTTGATAGCACCGCGTCCAACCACTGCGGCCAGCTGCGCCGACTTTCGCGTCGACATGCGCCGTCGTCCTTCATCGCAGCATGCTCGTCGTGACCGTCGGCCGCTATGCACAACCTTGGAACTAAACTAAAACAGTGGATTAGTTCGTGCGTTAACGCTAAATAAGTTGCTTACAAGCAAAACGTATCAAACTGCTGGAAGCAGTCCACCAAGTGGTTGAGCGTCTTCCGCTTGCGCCACTCTTCGGTCGATCCCTGGGCCACGCTTGAAGGGCCGACATCATGAAGAACATTACCGGAGATCTCAGCCTAATATGGAGGTGCTGCGTGTTGTGCAAGGTGAATCGAATAATCGGCGGCGTCTAAACATGAGCAAATAAGCACGTATGAGGTTCGACCATGCTACCTATACATCAGTGAATTTAGACGTGACACACCGGTACCGTACACCGTAAAATACGGTACGACCGCAGTACGGAACGCAATGTTGGCAATTAGTAAGATGTAGCGAGGATTATGAGGCAAAATTTGATCATAAAAATGGCCAAAATGGTATAAATTTGACAAAGACTAGAACCGGGTCGGCGCGAGTTAGGCCCGCCCCGAGTCGGGCCGGCACGCCCAGACCATTTCGACCTCTGGCCGTACCGTGCTCCGACTGGACTTGACACGGAGCATGTATGGCGGGCCTTGCGTTCGGAACCCGTGCCCGTTCCACGGCCGTCCTCGTTCCCCGTTTTAACGGGAACGGGGAGCGTCACTGGGAGAGTGTTAGGAACGACTGCCGTTTTCGTACCCGTGCTTTTCCCAAAGGGGGACCCACGAGCAAAGGAAAACTTCGAGGTAGTCGGTATGTTTTCAGCAAAATCTAGCTGATGCCTCCATGAAATTCCCATCATTTCCGCTATTTAACCACCAGAAGTAGGTTGTGTTTAAAAATAATGTTAAAATGGCTTCCCCAATGAAAGTTTAATGGAATACTTTTTCTTAATGGGTTTTTGCGTTGAGAACGGGCATGGGCGCGGACCGTTCTTTTAAGGAACAAACGGTACCCGTTGCTAAACACCGAAGCGGAACATGTGGGCTTCCATTCCTCCACTATGCACATCGCAGGAACACGTATAGCTTTGTGAAATGTTTATTGCACCGCCGATGGGGCAATGCGTTCCAAAATTTCAGTCCGCCACAGGCCGATGGCCTGAGCTGGAACTTTACCTCAAACCTCAAACTTGGGTAATAAAACCGGCGAGGGACTCGTCGCGCGTGCAAATCTGTCGCCGGACAGGAGGCCCCAGCCCCAGGGCCCCAGGGTCCGCGGCGACGGAGAGGTAACGGAAAGTGCGGGTCTTTCCTCTTTCCGAGCGACTTCTGGCCTCTCATCCGAGCGCACTCTAAGCTGCTGCCCGCTAGCGCACCTCTTGCCTCCTCCCGCCGCACGCGCTCTTTCCGAGCCAGCTGGGTTTGAACCAACATCGGACGCCGGCCAGCCAGCCACCCGACGACCTCTTGGCCGCTTCCCGGCGGCCTTCCATCGCCTACGACCATACCGCGCTGAGCGTACGCCATCCCGTCCGATCTGGCAAGTCAAGCAGCGCTGGGCTCCATTAGTACTTGGATCGGAGACGTCCTGGGAATCTGGGGTGTCGTAGGCTTTTTTTCGTTTTTTTAATGTCAGTTTTGCTGTATTTCACTGGTTTTCATGGGTGTAGTACAGTCGGAATAGTCGTAGAATGTTTAGCCGTCCCTTGGAAACAGGAACTGAAATACGTGCCGGTTTAACTACACTGCTGACACCCACCTAAGTATTAAAATTTCACCTAGTCAGAAGCGTGCGCAACACAGACATCCAAATAAACGGTATTGAGGTCTGCCGCGTTAAACATAAGATAAAAATACTGTTTATTTATGTTGCATACCCAACATCACAAGAAATACATGCCGATGAAGTCACCGGAAATGCGGCTGATAATGAGGTCTACGAGATTTTGGTGTATCGGATGCTTTGCTCGTCGCTCTGCCGGCATCGAGTGTCCTACGGCCCCAGCTGGAAGTCGAGATTTTCGCGCTCGGTGACCTCGTCCTCGCGGATGGGTGTGACTGCAGCAGGAGGGTTCGGAGGTGCTGCTGGCGGCATCGCGGGCATCATGGGCGGCGCCATTCCTTCAGTCGAAGCTTCCTGAAAATAATTCTTTCATTGCCAAGATAATTTTCGCTGGCTTAACGGCTTAGCTATTTCCTCTCCCTCTTACCGCACCTTAACCGTTCTGCTTTGACAACAGAACCCGCCAATAAATTCTGAATTTCGGTACCCGTGTAGGTGCGAAGATACTTATATTGTAATCCTGCTAGCTACTCTCATGATTACGGCCATATTTTGGGAATCGTGACGCGTTGTTTATCAGCAGAACTTCTTCCCGCGACGCACGTGCGACGCTTTGTTTGCATAGCATTTCCCGACACGTATTCCGCAGTAAGTGCAGAAAGATCCTACCGGGATAAATAAGCAAAACAAAGAATCTTGTAAAGCGGATTACGGACTATCCGAGATCTGACCGTACCGGACCAGTATCTGGCCAGTACGGTATTACAGTTAACTAGAGATCGGCACCCGGCACCCGTACCGCATTCCGTACCGTGCCGGCGTGTCAGTTCGGCCGTAATACGGTACGGTTACTAGTACGAGCCGTACTAGTGTTAAAATTCCAGAAAAGCGGGCCGTACCGTACTCCGTACTTGCACCCCACCCGGACCGTACGCCGAGCTGTGCTGACCCTTCCGGACCGTACACCGTACCGACGGTACGGCACGGTATTATTTCGATGCCTTGTACGAACTAAGAACGACCGTTTGGGCTGGAAGAGTTTAGTTTCCCTCCCCCGCCTACCATGGAGGCAAATTTCGCCACACTTCCCTCTCCTTCCCCTTCCCTCGGAATGATCATGCAAAAAAAACTTAGCATTCTTGTGATTATCGGGGATGGACTCTTGGGCTATAGTGCATGCATTTAGACCTCCGTGGAAGAAAGCAGGATATGCGGACTAAAGTGCTGACACTCGGCAACGAACCACTTACCCGGCTGTACGTGTAAAGTTGCGAGACGACGCCCAGGAAGGTGATCAGCATGCGGAGAACACTTGGAGTGGACTTGCTCCATCGTTCACTCCGCGCGACAATAAATACCTGCAGGCTTGTAAGCACTCTCCGTGGACTTGTAAGCACTCGCGAGATAAGAGAGTGATGAGCATCCCTGCCACAGCTGAAACGAGTCGTTATCAGTCCGCTCGTTGGCGCATAAGCAAAGAACACATGGGGCGTCATGAGTGCAATTTCGCTGCACGCGAGCCGAGTTTGTCGTACGCGGCCGAAAAGGACGAGAGCGCTTAGCAGCCGGCGGCGGGAGCGGTGACGAGCGCATTTTCTTCGGTTCATGTTCACGGAGAGCGCCGAATGAGAGTGCTTGCATCCAGTCAGAACGATTCGACTGTTTTAATTAGTGATATCCACCGCTGATGGAATGGCTGTAGAAGCTAGTTGAGTTAAAGAGATACAAAAAATTATGCCATGTTGCAGGCTTACACTACGGTCCCAATGCACACGGAATCCGTGTCCGTGTCCGTGCCGTGCACGGCACGGACACGGACACGGATTCCGTGTGCATTGGGACCGTAGTGTAAGCCTGCAACATGGCATAATTTTTTGTATCTCTTTAACTCAACTAGCTTCTACAGCCATTCCATCAGCGGTGGATATCACTAATTAAAACAGTCGAATCGTTCTGACTGGATGCAAGCACTCTCATTCGGCGCTCTCCGTGAACATGAACCGAAGAAAATGCGCTCGTCACCGCTCCCGCCGCCGGCTGCTAAGCGCTCTCGTCCTTTTCGGCCGCGTACGACAAACTCGGCTCGCGTGCAGCGAAATTGCACTCATGACGCCCCATGTGTTCTTTGCTTATGCGCCAACGAGCGGACTGATAACGACTCGTTTCAGCTGTGGCAGGGATGCTCATCACTCTCTTATCTCGCGAGTGCTTACAAGTCCACGGAGAGTGCTTACAAGCCTGCAGGTATTTATTGTCGCGCGGAGTGAACGATGGAGCAAGTCCACTCCAAGTGTTCTCCGCATGCTGATCACCTTCCTGGGCGTCGTCTCGCAACTTTACACGTACAGCCGGGTAAGTGGTTCGTTGCCGAGTGTCAGCACTTTAGTCCGCATATCCTGCTTTCTTCCACGGAGGTCTAAATGCATGCACTATAGCCCAAGAGTCCATCCCCGATAATCACAAGAATGCTAAGTTTTTTTTGCATGATCATTCCGAGGGAAGGGGAAGGAGAGGGAAGTGTGGCGAAATTTGCCTCCATGGTAGGCGGGGGAGGGAAACTAAACTCTTCCAGCCCAAACGGTCGTTCTTAGTTCGTACAAGGCATCGAAATAATACCGTGCCGTACCGTCGGTACGGTGTACGGTCCGGAAGGGTCAGCACAGCTCGGCGTACGGTCCGGGTGGGGTGCAAGTACGGAGTACGGTACGGCCCGCTTTTCTGGAATTTTAACACTAGTACGGCTCGTACTAGTAACCGTACCGTATTACGGCCGAACTGACACGCCGGCACGGTACGGAATGCGGTACGGGTGCCGGGTGCCGATCTCTAGTTAACTGTAATACCGTACTGGCCAGATACTGGTCCGGTACGGTCAGATCTCGGATAGTCCGTAATCCGCTTTACAAGATTCTTTGTTTTGCTTATTTATCCCGGTAGGATCTTTCTGCACTTACTGCGGAATACGTGTCGGGAAATGCTATGCAAACAAAGCGTCGCACGTGCGTCGCGGGAAGAAGTTCTGCTGATAAACAACGCGTCACGATTCCCAAAATATGGCCGTAATCATGAGAGTAGCTAGCAGGATTACAATATAAGTATCTTCGCACCTACACGGGTACCGAAATTCAGAATTTATTGGCGGGTTCTGTTGTCAAAGCAGAACGGTTAAGGTGCGGTAAGAGGGAGAGGAAATAGCTAAGCCGTTAAGCCAGCGAAAATTATCTTGGCAATGAAAGAATTATTTTCAGGAAGCTTCGACTGAAGGAATGGCGCCGCCCATGATGCCCGCGATGCCGCCAGCAGCACCTCCGAACCCTCCTGCTGCAGTCACACCCATCCGCGAGGACGAGGTCACCGAGCGCGAAAATCTCGACTTCCAGCTGGGGCCGTAGGACACTCGATGCCGGCAGAGCGACGAGCAAAGCATCCGATACACCAAAATCTCGTAGACCTCATTATCAGCCGCATTTCCGGTGACTTCATCGGCATGTATTTCTTGTGATGTTGGGTATGCAACATAAATAAACAGTATTTTTATCTTATGTTTAACGCGGCAGACCTCAATACCGTTTATTTGGATGTCTGTGTTGCGCACGCTTCTGACTAGGTGAAATTTTAATACTTAGGTGGGTGTCAGCAGTGTAGTTAAACCGGCACGTATTTCAGTTCCTGTTTCCAAGGGACGGCTAAACATTCTACGACTATTCCGACTGTACTACACCCATGAAAACCAGTGAAATACAGCAAAACTGACATTAAAAAAACGAAAAAAAGCCTACGACACCCCAGATTCCCAGGACGTCTCCGATCCAAGTACTAATGGAGCCCAGCGCTGCTTGACTTGCCAGATCGGACGGGATGGCGTACGCTCAGCGCGGTATGGTCGTAGGCGATGGAAGGCCGCCGGGAAGCGGCCAAGAGGTCGTCGGGTGGCTGGCTGGCCGGCGTCCGATGTTGGTTCAAACCCAGCTGGCTCGGAAAGAGCGCGTGCGGCGGGAGGAGGCAAGAGGTGCGCTAGCGGGCAGCAGCTTAGAGTGCGCTCGGATGAGAGGCCAGAAGTCGCTCGGAAAGAGGAAAGACCCGCACTTTCCGTTACCTCTCCGTCGCCGCGGACCCTGGGGCCCTGGGGCTGGGGCCTCCTGTCCGGCGACAGATTTGCACGCGCGACGAGTCCCTCGCCGGTTTTATTACCCAAGTTTGAGGTTTGAGGTAAAGTTCCAGCTCAGGCCATCGGCCTGTGGCGGACTGAAATTTTGGAACGCATTGCCCCATCGGCGGTGCAATAAACATTTCACAAAGCTATACGTGTTCCTGCGATGTGCATAGTGGAGGAATGGAAGCCCACATGTTCCGCTTCGGTGTTTAGCAACGGGTACCGTTTGTTCCTTAAAAGAACGGTCCGCGCCCATGCCCGTTCTCAACGCAAAAACCCATTAAGAAAAAGTATTCCATTAAACTTTCATTGGGGAAGCCATTTTAACATTATTTTTAAACACAACCTACTTCTGGTGGTTAAATAGCGGAAATGATGGGAATTTCATGGAGGCATCAGCTAGATTTTGCTGAAAACATACCGACTACCTCGAAGTTTTCCTTTGCTCGTGGGTCCCCCTTTGGGAAAAGCACGGGTACGAAAACGGCAGTCGTTCCTAACACTCTCCCAGTGACGCTCCCCGTTCCCGTTAAAACGGGGAACGAGGACGGCCGTGGAACGGGCACGGGTTCCGAACGCAAGGCCCGCCATACATGCTCCGTGTCAAGTCCAGTCGGAGCACGGTACGGCCAGAGGTCGAAATGGTCTGGGCGTGCCGGCCCGACTCGGGGCGGGCCTAACTCGCGCCGACCCGGTTCTAGTCTTTGTCAAATTTATACCATTTTGGCCATTTTTATGATCAAATTTTGCCTCATAATCCTCGCTACATCTTACTAATTGCCAACATTGCGTTCCGTACTGCGGTCGTACCGTATTTTACGGTGTACGGTACCGGTGTGTCACGTCTAAATTCACTGATGTATAGGTAGCATGGTCGAACCTCATACGTGCTTATTTGCTCATGTTTAGACGCCGCCGATTATTCGATTCACCTTGCACAACACGCAGCACCTCCATATTAGGCTGAGATCTCCGGTAATGTTCTTCATGATGTCGGCCCTTCAAGCGTGGCCCAGGGATCGACCGAAGAGTGGCGCAAGCGGAAGACGCTCAACCACTTGGTGGACTGCTTCCAGCAGTTTGATACGTTTTGCTTGTAAGCAACTTATTTAGCGTTAACGCACGAACTAATCCACTGTTTTAGTTTAGTTCCAAGGTTGTGCATAGCGGCCGACGGTCACGACGAGCATGCTGCGATGAAGGACGACGGCGCATGTCGACGCGAAAGTCGGCGCAGCTGGCCGCAGTGGTTGGACGCGGTGCTATCAAGGCGACCAGGCCAAGATGATCTAGGAATGGCCTTTAGCGCCATCACCATTGCGCGTTGCTGGGGAGCGTGTGCTGAAGCTTTACGTCTTCGAAGGAGCAGCCGGGAACGGGTACGCATCGTTATAAGCCAGCTGTCGGACACTTATATTCTCTCGTTTTTGACTTGCTTTTTGGTTTCCGATGTTTGTTTTTTTTTGTTTTAAACAATCATTTTATTCGTTTTTCGTTTTGTACCAGAAATAGAAAACAATTGTTTTCAGTATTTGTGTTTGTTGTATCCGAACACTGTTACAAGCAGGCTGGCCTTATTCCTGTCTTTAGGCCAGTCCTTTGTGTACCAACACTCTCCTCTGGTGGTATTTGCGATCAATGTTCCGTGACGGCCGTATCAATGGGCATCGCCGCCACCGTTCTCACCGGAGAAAAGACGATGCACAGCGCGTTATGGATCCCTCTCGAAGGTACGGCTGGCACTGGTGACACCTAGGAACTTGCGAGAAGTTAGCGCTTGTCGAGGAATGCGTTGCTCTTCCGGCAGCTCAACGCAATCCAGCTGCGACGGCTGATGTGCTCGCCCTCATTCAGTTGCATCTGTCCTCGTAGCGTCGCTGATTGATTCTGTGTCACATTTCCTTTGTTTTGTCATGCCAACTTTAGCCGTTTGGTTGCTCCTTGTCTCGGTTGCTCCTGAACTTGAGGTTCTTCAATTTGTTGCAACTTATGCACAATTCTGTTAGATAAACCTTGGTCACCTAGAAACTTGCGCGGTTTTTGCCCTAATTGCGGTATTTTTGGAGGCGACCCGAAATACTAGAAGCCGCCCGTAGCGAATACAGTTCACCGTGTCAAGGAGCTGCAGCTGATCGTCGTCGAGGAAATCAGCTTGCTAAACAGCTTGTGCTTACGAATGTGGACACGTTGCTCAAAGACTTCTTATCGGTGTGCGCAAGGTAGTCGGGATTGGGCCGTGTTACTAGTGAATTACGTATAGCTATAAAAAGCTTTCCAACCTAAGACCCGTCAACTAACCCCGTTTATAGCGAGAAATTTATTCTATCAAAAGTGAAACATTGTTACAAAACAAGAATATCGAAGAATTCGAGGCTATTGCAGCACTGAAATGCACATTCGGAACAAGGCTACAAAGGCGGAACACAACCCGATCTCGGCTAATGCGAACTGCTCGGAAACACAAGTAAATACATAACGGGAACAAGTATGTGCTAGTCCTCCTGGATCACTTTCAGGTAATCCGGCGCGCGGATGAGGAACTCTGGCCAGGAGCCGAAGTAGATGGAGGTCGCGTACTGGAGGCGTCGCAGCGCGAACCACACCACCGACGAGCGCAGCGAGGTCCCGTCGTAGAGGATCACCGGCCGTGTGGGTGCGAGACCCTTCTCCTAAAGATGTTAAATTGAATTGTGCTAAACATTAAACGTGCTTGATTTGTGCCGCCGTACCGTGCCGTTTGTAGTGTCACGGCACTGCCTCAGCACGGCGCACGGCACGCGAAAGGAAGGAAGGATGGGCTCAACACGGGCACAGCACTAGTGCTCGGTCCAGCGCATCTCTAGTACGTACCAGGGTAAGTAAGTATGCAGGAAAACGACGCCGTACCATATTCCGACAGCTCCGTTACCAGGGCCGGCCGGGAAGAGGAATCGGTATCGAACAGCGGTCATTTTTCCAAATCGAATTCGGAACCGAGAATCGAAATGCCCAATATAAATCCTCAAACCCTTTCGACTAAGAATGATGCTCCTTACCGTGCCGTACCTCTTAGCGTACTGTTTTACCGCATTTACGGCAAGCGAGGGACACTACGAACAGACATCGGCTTTTACGGTACGCCGCCGAAAAAATCAAAATGCAAAAAGTACAAGTTATACGCCGGTAATCAGGGTAACTGCGATTTTATGAAATGCATGCAGCATGCCATGCTTCGGACATGCAGTCATGCGTACTAAGCACTTGTGCATAAAGAAGCATGCATTCTGGCCCTGCATAGCAGCTGAGGCTGACGATCTTCGTCAGCAGTCTTGATGTACCGTGGTAAGCTATTTAACCGGTGGAACGAGTGAAACATGGATGCGTGGCGTCGCGAATACTGCGTTGGAAAACACTGGGGCTTCCGACCAATCAGAGCGACGGATCGTAGCGGTCTTGCAAAACCTCAACTAGCGTCGCTGCGTGCGCGTTAGCGCACGCGAAA
>JNEY01000865.1:22354-50691 GCA_020875895.1 Aphelenchus avenae
CCGAATGCGCCGCAAGGCCGACTGCTCATCCATGGAACTGCGCCGAAGGTGCACTTTGCAAAGTAAGTGATGGCGCATTGCACCTTCTTATCGGGCTAACGGAGCAGCTGGCTATATGTGTTTTAGTTTGGACGCACCTATAATGCTCTAAAATACTGCCATATCAAACGGTCCTCTTTAGGTACATCATCCGGAAGATCACTGGAGAACTTCCACAGGACGCGCCAGTGCAACCGATGGAAGTCGCTACTCGAAAACCGGCATAACCGCCAGCATGCATGACTCTGCTCAAATGTCTGTACTGATCCCCAGATTTTCTCTGCAGATACCCTAGGTCTAGTTCTTTGTAGATTCCAAAAGCGCTCTTAGCTCTTAGCCAGGATCCAAGTTCACCTCATGTTTTCCTAGGCGTATTTCTCGGAGTGAACTCCTCTAACCTGTTCAACCCCATCTCCTCATACATCATCATGCTTTCTCTTTCGGACTGCCTTCCTCAGAGCATTCTCCTGGATAAGTATCTCAAGCTGATTCTCATCTGCTACTCTCCGAGGCCCATACTTCATTGCCCAGATCTTAATACCCAGGATCCGACCATCGTTTACGTTTCCTCACTTCTAAAGCTGCCTCTAACGTTAGCCTTTGTTTGTATTTCACAATCCATTACATACTTACCTGACAGTTTCCTTTGCTTGTAGTGACCAAAATACTATAAGAACCTGTCCTGTAGATAACGTCGTTAACATCATAAAGTTCTATAATAAATACGAGAGGAATACGCTGGAAAGCGGACAAACGTTGCCGCTTACTTTGACTAAAGACCCTTGTTTTTCTCTTTCCGGCAATTCTGTATCTAGCCTTGCTCAAAAGTGAAGATACGAACTCATAGTGTTTCTGTGTTTCCGTCTTTGAATATCAGCATTTATGATCCCTGGCTTATTTGCTCCTACTACGCATGTTTTTAGCACTGCCCAAGCGGTGGCCTTCATCGATCCAGCAGCGCCAAGCAATTCCGCTCAAGACCGGCGCCAGGTCAAATAACCGAAGCGCCTTCTCACGCGGTGACTAGCGCTTTCGATTGCTAAGTATTATTCTGAAATTAGCCAGCTGCTGGTGGTAATAATGGACAACTGGCTGAGCGCATACGATGGTGGATATTCCATAAACGTAAGTTGAGCCATGGAACGAAGTATGAACTGCTGTTATTTACGCTTTTCTGCGCTTGCGTAATGCGCCGCTTCACAAAGTTTGCAATCGGTTTAGCAAGAAACACACTTGTATTTCCTAGTACTGCCCAAGTACAGTTGCAAGCGCATAAAATGTCTTCCCACTGAAGCTTTACATCCTATGGTAATTGCGCATTTCAGCCATATCTTCTCCACTCGGCGGTTACTGCCACCTCAACCGCCTTTGTCACCGGAAGTTTCCCAATGCCCGTGCCTAACGCGCCTGTGCCATCTACATCGGGAGCAGCAGCAGCTCCATCGGACGCCCTAGACGTCATGGAATACTGCGCCAGGCGCCGGTACAAAACGACCGAGCAGCGAATTGTGCGCATGTACCGAGGCGAGGACGACGACGAGATCATGCCCACGACGCTGATGCGCGTATCACTGATCTGCCCGGTAAGTGGAATTAGGGTACGTATGGAAGGCGCCCACTGTTAGAAGATCCACATGGATTTGAGGACCATCCCACCACTTGGACATGCTCTTAGTCCACTTGCGGTGCCCGAATTGAACACTGAAACAGATGCGTGAGTGAACCTCCGCAAATTTAAGAAAGTTTTATGTGCACTTTTGTGTTTCAGATCACTCGCAAACGGCTCGTGACGCCGGCACGTGGCATGCTCTGCAAGCACCTCCAATGCTTCGAGCTCCAAGCGTACGTCGCGATGAACGACCAGAGCCAGAAGTGGAAGTGCGGCGTGTGCCGGGGATGCGCCAAGAGAGAGCGTCTTGTGGTGGACGAGTAAGTTGGCATGTCCTTATCCGCAGTTCTTTCCTATGCCTATGATCTTAACGCCTATGATCTCTTTCCTGGCCACCATCCTGGTAAGCCGGGCATCCCCTACGCCACGCTTTCCTCGACACCAAATGCTTTTGAACAAGGGTTGGACTTTGCATTATTTCACTGGTCAATACCTGGGACTAATTGTTGGACACTACCGTATCAGTTTCATTTTCCGTGCCTTTTTGAAACGGAATGGCACTTACGGAAAAGAGATTGGTATGGGTGAGCCATCCATCCATGGCTCTCATTACATGAGCTGTCTTCGATGACCTCGCGGCCGCCTCATGGGCCGCAGTTCACCGTATGGAAGTCATGTCATGATCACATTTTGGCCATGAACATGGAAGCTGAGGATTATACAATTGGAAGCAAGTTTTCCCCAGTTTATTCAAGCCGCTTTAGGTACTTCCTGAAAGTGCTGGAAGACGTGGATCCCAGCGTCGACGAAGTGGAGCTGCAGGAGGATGGGAGTTTTCGAGCGGTGACCGCTGTGCCCGAGAATCCGGCGGTGGTCCTGCCAGTGGACATCGGTGACACCCAAGAGGACGACGATGACGACTGCCTAGTGGTGGGCTATACTCCTGGCGCCGCGGCCAAGCCGCCCCGTCTCCGTCCGAAGCAGGAGCTCCGCGATGTTGTTGAGGAGCAGCCTCTAGGAGGAGGACCCGCGATGGCAGAGCAAGCGCGAGGAGCAGCGGCGGCGGAGGAGTCAGACGACTCGGACATAATTTTCGTCGAAGAGGTCCAAGGAAATCCGGCGTTGCCGCCGATGGCGCTACGTCAGCAACACGACATTACGTCTTCCAGCAGCAGCAGCGAGTCGGATGACGATGAACGTAAGTACTGACTGAATATCTATCCGTCTCCACCCTCTCCACGGAACTGTTCTTACTTTGTGACATTCTTCTTACCTTCCCACTCACTTCATTGAAAACGTCAGTCCTTTTCCACGAAAATGCGTAGGAAACGCATGACCATCTCTCATGCTATCCGCAGCTCATCTTCCATGACCTTCTTGTGAGTTCCATGACATGGCCTCTCGTCGACGGTCCCATTATCATCGACTAGCGTCGTAAGACCGCGCTTTGCGCGGCCTAACTTCACTTTACTGTAATTGCTAATTTACTGTAACTCGATGTTACTGTAAGTGTCGCCGTCGGCTACAGTTATAAGGTGACCGATCGCCGGCTGATGGGGTACAGTAAGTGCTAATGTAGTAATGGCGCATTTACTGTAATTAGTGTGACAACATACATGTCACACCTTAATGTGAGGGGACACGAGTCTGCCCAAGAGCCCCAGAGCATTTGCTGCTATCCTCTTCCATGGATCAATTCCATTATCTTCCTTCCTTAACCTTCCATGTCGTCTTCTATTTTCAAACATACACAAAATATTAAATTACTTTTTGCGCTTCCATGCGGTTTATTCTCAGTACGATCTTCACGAACTACTTCGAAATGTACCGCGTCAACTTATCCAATTCAGGTCCGCGCTACGATCTGCGCCGTCGGCCAAAGCGTCGTCAGCGAAAACCGCCCAACCAAGGCAGCGCAAGCAAGCGAGTGAGGAGCCGGAGCTTCGTGGACAGCGACGAGGACGAGAGCGGTGACAGCGGTGCCCTATACGCTTTGAACGATGGAAGCGAGCACGAGATGGACGACGGGACTCCAGAAGACGAGGAGGAGGAGGCGAACGAGGATGGCGTGCCCCAGTCCGATGACGACGAGGAGAGCGAGGAGGGCGACGAAGGTAAGAACGCGCTAGACGCATTCGCAGTGGGCGTCTCCGACCTAACCTAGTAAGATGGAAGAACTCTGAAAACTTATCGTTCCATGCGTACATCCATCAAGGGTCCCCAACGACTAGTGCCGTACTTACAAAAAAGTTCACTAAACGTAATGTTATTTAATGGCGCTGTGCCGTAGACCATGACCGGCCTAGCCCTGCCGTACCGTACCAACACTCCGATACCGTTCTCCGAACCGTAGAATATGTATACGGGACACGGTGCGGCCCATGTCAAAACCGCACTACGGCCTTTACTAGCGCATTTTCAGCCAGAGAAAGGGTGTCACATCGTACTCCGTACTGCGCCAGTACGGTACGGCACGGTAATCCATAGCGGGCCAGTGCCGTAGCGTACTCAGTAACGTAAAATACGGTGCGCAGTACGGTACGGTACGGAATACGGTACGAACGTCTAAGTTACACTGATCACTGTAGCAGCACACAGACCACTCTGTTCCTCCGTGCTGGCCACTTCCATCATACTGTACTTGCACTTCTACCTAAGCGTTATTGCGTTTAGCGAGCCCTGAGCAAGACGCCCGGAGCGAGGACGATGACAGCGATTGGGACATTGGAGCCCTGCTCGAGGCCAAACTCCGCCAAAACGCCAAGCGCTCTGCGGCCGCATCCCTGCCCGGAAGGAACCGACGCATTACGCGCAGCCGGGCCCGCTCGAGCGTCGAGAATGAAGCGCCGCAAGTCGCAGCGTCATCTGGCAGCAGTGTGAAGACCGCCGCGCCGCCCGCAGTGACGTCTGGCAGCAATGTGAAGGCCGCTGCGCTGCAAGTCGCAGCGTCGTCTGGCAGCAGTGTGAAGGCCGCCGCGCCGCCCGCAGTGACGTCTGGCAGCAATGTGAAGGCCGCTGCGCTGCAAGTCGCAGTGTCGTCTGGCAGCAGTGTGAAGGCCGCAGCGCCGCCCGCAGGAACGTCTGGCAGCAATGTGAAGGCTGCAGCGCTGCAAGCCATTCCGCGCGAAATCCACGCTCAACTTTCGCAGAGCTTCGAGGAATTGATCCGCATGGGACAACCAGCGCAAAAGGTCGACGAGCCGACGCCGGCCCAGCGCCTTTGTGACTTCCTGCTTGGCACGACGACTCCGTCACCGCAAAGTGCTGATGCGCAGGGTAAGCTTGTAGCAGAACCGACGTATTTCTGGCTGAAATGAAGGTGTAGGTACTACCTGGAAACGACAACCAGTATTTCCTGGATGTTATCCGCGCAAAATCGCATCCAAAACCGAAAATCTTCTTGGAAACCCTCTTTTATGAAGACGTTCTTTCGTGGAAGTCACGCCTCGAATTTGGTAGAGGTCGTGCCTACGAATCATGCCTGCAAGCCTTTCCTGGAAACTCCTGGAAGTCACACCAAGATCTTCCTGAATGTTGGCCTGGAAATTGTGCCTGAAGCTATCCTAAGCATCTCCCAGAAGTCATATGGAATTTCCTGCTGTTTGCATCTCAAGCGGACCCTGTAAAGCCACGCCAGGAGTCCCTGAACACCTGGAATTTGTGGAAGTTACCACGAAATGGTGGAAGTTGCATCTGGAATTGCGAGTGCGAGTCTTGGAGCTATGCGTGGAACTTCCTGGAAGCCGCTGCTAAATAGCTAAACTGCTAAATAGCTAAACATATGGTTTCCGTCCTATTAAAGTCCCCCCCCCCCCTCACCCTCCCCACCAGTTAACCAATAGATCCGATTTGACAAGGTCAACGTGTATTTTTAGCTGCCGCCGGATCTCACTCCACAGCCGCCGCGCCATCATTGGAGAATGCCGTTCAACTCTCTCAGGATTTCCTCGCCACCATCGAGAGGATGACCACCGAGCGCGTCGGACGCAACCGAAGCGACCCGGCCTCGTCCACTGCCAGCGGCTCCTCCTCGGAGAACGGTCACGTCGACGGTTCCGGAGGACAAGTGAGGAGCGGAGCCTCCTCCTCGTCGGTGGCGCATGGCGGTACTGGACACCACTGCGTCCTGTGTGATCTCGGAGTGGAGAGGAGCGTTATCATGGAGCACCTGCGAAGCTTGGTACGTTTTGGAGAAGTAACTGGTGAAGGCATGTCTTGGCCGCTGTACTCACCGAGCTTGAGTTTACCCTTGGGATAATGTGCCGTACTGTGCCGTACCCCGCTCCGTACCGTTGTGGCATAATTGCGGCACGGAGAACGATACGGGGGTCCGTACAGCACGACATTGCGGTACCACGGCAAAATTATACCGGTACACCAACCGTTCCGTAACGTGGCGCATTCTGTGCCGTACCGTTTTGCTGTACTCGGGTTCGGCCGTACGGTACGGTACGGAGAACCGTCCTGGGCTTTACGTACCACATTTTACGGCACGGCACGCCATTCTCTGCTGAGCGGTCCCGTCCGTACCGGGCTCCGTACCGTAGCCGTACTGCGAATGCATTGTTCAGCGCTGAGCATGAACTCGTATCGTGTTCTGTACCGTACAAGGCTAGTACGATACGACGAAGGGAAGTATATTTACCGTCTTCCGTACCGGACTGCGTTCCGTAGCCCGATACGCGCCGTACGGATGCCCTACTCAACCCTCCGTACCACAAAGTACGGTACCCGTACAGACCTCGGGTCACATCATATTCCCTACCCGTCAAACACAGTACGCAGTATGGTACGCTTCGAGTCCTTTTTCCGATCCCGATTCCGACTCCCTCAGCCAATGCACTTTTCGACTGATTTTCATTTCTCGTCGAGCTACTTCAATTAAGCCTATTTACTTCAATTACCTAAGCCTCTTTTAGGAACCCGAGGAAGGAGGAAGCCTTAAGCCTTCGTATTCCGCCGTCGGCGCCTCGAATCAGCCGAATTTTCCGGGCCGTGATGACCCAACTGTCCTTGCAAGCGCAGCTCTTCTTCCGACCGTCAACGGGACGGACGTTAGCTGCGACGGGCCTCCGACGAAGAAGACGAAACATAGCGAAGGTTCAGTGCGAGGACCTACATTTATGCTCAGATGCACTCGTTTAGGTCAGCTCCCTAAAGGACCACTGCAGAAAGGAGCACCCAGCTCAGTGGACACAGTCTCGACAACTGGGGCGTCGCTTCCAGTGTCGGACACGAACCGTTCTGTTACTGTTGCAGGTAAGCACAGCGGGATACCTTCTGCAAACTTGGAGGTATCCACCACTTGGTGTCAAGGCTAGGCAGGCCTGGTCCTGTGGTCCCGAAGGTTTTAGTCCTGGTCCTGACCGTCGAAAAAAGACGCCTATTTCGATTTTCGATGGCCCGCCGCAATGCTTAGGGCGACGAGAATTTTGCATGATTTGTAGTATTTGCTTTAAATCTTCGACGCACTTCCGCCATCCCAGTTTCTCAAAATTCCTCTGTGCTGATGGGTTCTTTGGGGGACCGGGGAGTTTTGCCCGCGTAGAATCGGTTAACAATGAGGTGACGCCTGATCCTGTGGTCCTGGTGGTCTGGAACGTCCTAGTCCTGGTAGCCACGAAAAATGCGCTCAGCTCTGCTTGGTGTTTGCCATATCAAACTATTTTAAATTTTCGCCTGATTTATGGCATCTTGCCAGCGGCAGAGGCGCACTCCGTTAGGTCGTAGCGCTCTCGACAACGCCTCTTTTTGGGAAAGTTGTTGTGCGATGTGCTTCTGCGACACTGTCAATCTTGCTTGTTTTAGGCCTGCGCGAAGGGCAGTCACAAGTCTCGAAGGACCTCGTCAACGAAGCCGCTTCGGACGTCGCTGCGTCCCAGCACATGCCGTCGCAGGGCAGTTCCTCGATGGAGGACGAGGCGGCGAGCGAATAGAGGTCCATCTATCTTTTCCCTCTTGTATGCCTCACTGAAGTATGAAGACGTCTCTCTTGTAACATACCCATCCTAAGTGAAGTTGCTAGTACAGCCAACTCAGACGTATAAAAAAATACTGTGCTTTCTCACGCCCACTGGAACTTTTTGGACTGAACTGAAGGCTTATACTGGGCTTAATTTAGTTCACTTCGTTTCAGAGTCATGATAGAAAGCTTGAGTCATTGCCGGGACGGAAAGGCCTAGCGAGCGAGAACTAGCGACTTCTCTGATACCCAGTTTGAATCAAATCGTTACTCTGCGAATCTGTACCAATTTTGATTTTTCCAGTCCGCTCTCTTCACTGTTCCAATGCGTTTCCGTCGCTGTAGCTGCCACGAGTTTGTCATCAAAAACTGTTCTCCTTCGTCCGCGTGACGTTCCAAAATTGGCGGTGTTCGTTCTGTTCTCAGTTTTGGTACTAACCGATGTTTGTTCTCCAACACTCTCGAAGACCGTTCATGATGGTATCCGCTGGTCTCCCGTCGCCTTACTTGCCTGTTCCTCTCCGAAATGTTCTCCTAGCAGCATAGCACGTGTGTCAAAGTTGCTCTTGAGTTATAAATGTTTGCCCGTTCCTCTTCAAAACGTTGTAGTAGTATCATAGTCATTTGTCAACGTCGCTCTTGGGTTATAAAAGTTTTGATTGCTGTCGATCTGAATGCCTCGAACGGAGGTGACCACGAGCATGATAGACCTTCTCGAAAGTCGGGAATGCTAACAAGGGTTAACGAGGGACGAATCCCAGCTAAGCTTCTCCTTGCACCTTTGAAACCTTCTTAGGCTTAGGCCAAATATCAGACCGGCATCTAACAACACCCCTGCTTTGCATCCTAGCACTCACTATCTTGTGCCAGAGTTAGTAGGACTAAGCTCTTTTCCGGATACAAGAGAAATTTGCGGGTACATGCGCTATAAATTAGCCGGCTAAAATGGGGGTTAAAACTGCAGTAAGTTAGCGGGTAAGGAAATTTAGCGGGTACATGAACTATTAATTAGCAGCAAGAAAGGACTAGCTGGTATAGTCGCAGTAAATTAGCGGATAGGATCGCTATTTTGCCGCATATGACAGAGCTTTCCACGGGATGCCGCTAATCGATCAGATGATAACTAGTTCAAAAATGGCGCTGCTAACATGTCGGGACTCTGGACAAATTTGACCATTGATATAGGCTGCGTAAACTTGTTCTTAACACTATTTTGGTCCAGTTTCGGCATGCAGCACCGAAGGTAAGATACTGGTTTTCTCCTTTGTGCACTATAAAACTTCGGTTTCATGCTAAGCGAGACGCTACAGATGCACTAGTGTTTCTGGCGGTTATATCTGACATGTCTGTGTTTTCTTCCGTTGGTAATTCCAGCGCTTATAATTTTCTTCCAGTTACTGGCGCTGTTCTTCGACGCGTGACATCAACAAACAAGCTCCCGTTCGCGTCCCTGATCCGCAGGCGTCGTTGCCGTAAGCGCTGCGGGACCACCCTACTACGGTAGCTTCTGGCGAAGTGCACAAGGCCTCAACGACCACTGGAAGTGCGTTCCGTTGTCGCTTCCTCCCCGACGCAAACACCCGCCGCTGGTCTCCGATCGCGCAAGCACACGCAATCGGTCCGTGTTTAACTGTTACTGCTTTGCAGCACCCGCTAGAGCCAAGCTGCTGCGCAACACGACAACGACAATGCTTCCGAGACTGTGCAACCGGTTGCAGCGCTGCGGCGGCGCCGCTAACGCAGCGGTGGTTGTGAGACGTCAGGTATGTCTAGCGGAATTATCAGCATAATTTTAAAGTACTAAGCAGAACAATTTAGCAAAGACACCCATTCCTAAAAGCACCAGAATAAGCTCATTTTGGTGAACTTGCCGAATTTACAACTGAAAGACGAGACGTCTTTGTGCGACTTTGGCTTAAGGCTTGCGCTAAAATCAAACTTAGACCCAACTAGAGCAGCCACCTGAATTCCGAACAAATGAGGATTGTACGCTAACATGCTCGGAAATCAGCAAAAATCGTAGCTTGTGTCGAGAATGAAGCCAACGACATCTTAAATATGCAGTTTACATTAGGAAAATTACGATTTCTCTTGGATGGAGAACTACTAAGCGTACCAAATTGTCTGACGCATAAGATTAACGCACTTTTGCTCCTTTAGCTCCTTTTGCACTTTACGTGTTCTCTGGCAGCACTTCTTAACTCTTCCATTTCAGTGCCTTTCAAGCAGAGCCACGCAGGCACTCTCACGGTCCAAAGTGCTCACGACGGCCGACAGCGTCCTTACTCGCCAGCTCATCCTTAGCGGGCCATCGGCCGCCTACCCGCGCTACGTTCACATCACTGCCTCGCTGCGTATGTCCTTCATACTGTTTGGAAATCTGCTGATTTCCGTTGGTTTAGGCGGCGACGTCGTCGAGGTTGAGGGTCCGGCATTCGCGGAGTCTATCTCCGAAGGCGATATCCGATGGATCAAACGTGGGTGTGGTCCTTACAAGCGGCGTTTTTGCCTCTAATTTGAGGGTGTTTCACGACCGTGGTGACAAAAATGCATTTCAGAGAAGGGCGACTCGGTGGCTGCGGATGATCTGGTTGCGGAAATCGAGACGGACAAGGTTCGTTTCATCCGAATATACGTCCGCTTAGACTTAAACACCCGTATCCACCGTTAAACACCGTTCCGTACCGTACCATGTACCGTAATTTACGGTAGGGAGTACGGTACGGCACTGGTCCAGTACGGGTCGTCCATTCCATATTGTGCTGGCGCAGTATGGAGTACAGTACGGCTTCGATTGACTCGATTGTACCGTACTGGCGCAGTACATCGATGGCATAGCTTTGGTTCTCCCGTACCCTGCTGTGTACCGCATTTTACGGTACGGGAAGAGTCAGTACGGTACGAAGTGCGGTACGGAGGGGCCAGCACGGTACGGACTGCAGTACGGTGGGGTGCAAAAGGCTATGTCCGTTCAAATCACATGCCGACGTTTGTCATTGGCTCCCTGGAGGACACTTAGCGGATAAGCAGCCTCAAACGCGCTTGGCTGTTCGATTCTAATACTATGTTCTAGTGAGAAAAAGTGTGCTTGGGGTCACAGCTTTTATATTTGCTCCCCTGAAACTGACTAAAGGCTTTCGCATTTCAGACGTCCGTCGAGGTCCCTGCGCCCTTCGCCGGCACGATCGTCGAGCTGCTCGTTGAGGACGGCGCGAAGGTGACGGCCAAGCAGAAGCTCTACAAACTACAGCGCGGCGAAGGCGGCGCAGCCGCCGCGGAAGCGCCAGCCGCCGCGGCTAAGACGGAGAAGAAGGAGGAGCCCAAGAAGGAGGAGATCCCCGAGTCCGTGAAGCCCAAGGAGGCTGGACGTAAGTGCCGCCCATATGAGCCTTCTTAAGGACGCGTGCTTTCAGAGATCCCGAAGGACCTGCCGAAGGTGCCGCCGGTGCCGAAAGAGCCGCTCAGCTTCAAGCCCACCTCGGACATAAAGGTCACGCCGCCGAGTCCGAAGCCGGCCGTCGCACCGAAGGCAAAAGGCAAGGCCTTGACCAGCTTTGGCCACGCGGAAAGACTGTGTGAAAGTGATACCGAATGATTGCGGAGTGCATAAGTTTGTCTGAGACGGTTGCTAAAAGAGCTTCTCAACCCAATATTTCGCATGTTTGTGGTGAATCAGTGCATGCAAGCATTCATGGAGGATGCTTGTAGTGCATGCCTTCTCATGCTGTCCGTGCGTGACTGTAAATTGAGCGCATTGGATGGAGATGCATGCATGCATGTTAGTGTTGACGTAGTGAGTACATGCGAATTCTAGCGTGCATTCGTTTGGACCTCACGTAGCTGATACATAAATGTAGGACTAATAACAACTTACGCAATGCCCACAATGCACGCCATGTGGGAAGAAACAGACGGAATGCATGACGCAAGCATATAAGTGCATGGGTCTGCGTGTAAGTGGATGCATGCATTTGATCCAAGTAGACGCTATGGTGCCTTCAAGCGTGTGTAAAATCATGGCTGAGGGTGATGCTTGCGAAAGGACATGAGGATCGCTCAAGCTTGTTCGAGAACGCCTGAGAGATGTACAGTGCCCGTCATATGTTGATGACCGACAACACTATTTGTAATTCAACGGCGTATCAGGGCCTTTGCCGAGTGTGCGCATGCATGGGGAAGAGCAAAGAAAAGTGGATACATGCATGCATGACTCGCACGCAAGCAATATAAAATTGCCACATGCGGTACCTACGAGTACGCATGGGCATCGAAAGCGTGCATGCAAGCGTGCGCGTGGAAGCATGCCAAACGCTTGTGCATGTGTGCCGCGCAAAGTTTCTAGTGACATGCGGTTTATCATGCATTAGAGTGGCGGGCAGCCCCCGTTTCGGAACGTTCCGTCCTGGCCCCTGTGCCGGGCTCCGTACTGTGTCAGCTGACATGGCACGGATAACGGTCAAAACGCTTTACACTAAAACGGCCAGGAAAGTCGTCACTTTATAGGAAGTTCACAGATCCGCCCAATGCCCGGACAGAATGGACAACGGCCCGTTCTGACCACTCAGCCGTGACGTGCCGTTCCGTTCTCGGGACGGCACGGATAACGGAATGATCTGTCCCGTTCCACGACCCGTTGACTCCTACATGTATACAGCATGCACATCTTGGAAGGTTAAACATACATGGATCACTGTGCCACACTTTGATGACTAAAGCCTTAACTGCTACGTTTCAGCCGGCGACAGCCAAGCGATCACTGGTGACCGGACGGAGACGCGCGTGAAGATGAACCGCATGCGACAGCGCATCGCGCAGCGGCTGAAGGACGCGCAGAACGTCAACGCTATGCTTACCACCTTCAACGAGATCGACATGTCGTACGTGCCAAGCGCTTCAGACAAGTTTTACTGATTACGGAATGACTTAGGAACCTGATGCAACTGCGCAAGAAGTACCAGGAGGCGTTCACGAAGAAGCACGGCGTGAAGCTCGGCCTCATGTCGCCATTTGTGCGTGCCGCGGCGATCGCTCTCCAGGACCAGACCGTCGTCAATGCGGGTACGCACCGGACCGCTTGAGTTTTGCATCCGACTAATGAAACCTTTCCGATTTTTGGCAACAATGGCATCTTCCAAGCCCATACACTCATGGAGGGCTTTGGACATGTGCCTAGAGAGTGTGCTGCTCACTAAGAGGCCTTAACTGACTGACTTGAGGCCTTCGGCGTAGACCTAAGGTCGTATACCTAGTAGCGCCTTAGGCTTCGTTCTTGAAATTTAGGCTTAGTTGCTAGCCAATTGATTAGCTAAGCTAATGCTAAACTAAATGAAAGCATGCATAAGGCTTAGGTTAAGGGTCTTACTCCTGAACCTGTAGATTTTGGCGTCCCCAGCAAGTGCCCGTTGACTTCAGCCTTCGACTTAAGGTCAGACTTAGCGCTTCATTCTAGCAAATTGTGCTTAAGCTCCGCTTCAGTCTTAGCTGGGCCTCATCCTTTCATTGCTACATCACTGGTCGGAATAATTTTGCTTTCAGTGATCGAGGAGCAGGAGATCATCTACCGCCAGTTCGTGGACATCTCGGTGGCGGTCGCCACGCCGAAGGGCCTCGTCGTGCCGGTGATTCGCAACGTCGAGTCCATGAACTACGCCGACATTGAGAAGACGCTCGCCGACCTCGGCGCTAAGATTCGTCCTCTTGGCAACACTCGGACAGTTAAATAACTGTCTAGGCTCGCGACAACAAGCTCGCCATCGAGGACATGGAGGGCGGCACGTTCACGATCAGCAACGGCGGCGTGTTCGGCTCGATGTTCGGCACGCCGATCATCAACCCGCCGCAGTCGGCGATCCTCGGCATGCACGGCATTTTCGACCGGCCCGTGGCCATCGGCGGAAAGGTCCGTAATGACAAGTCTTTCGCTTGTCCGAAAGTTTCTCGCTGTCAAAAAAGTTAGACGGGCCTTAAAATAGCGCGGTCTAACGAACGGTTCAGATGGCACGCGGTAGTAATGACCTAGACTGACTAGGCTTGGACGGATCCTGGGAAACTTGGATTGCTCCTAGCTCGGGCCCTGAAACCTTGTGGGACGTTAGACTCTCTCAATCTACGTAGGATATTGGATGGCCTTCATAGGAGGTTTTGAACCCGAATAGCTTTGTCTCCTTTCTGACTGCTTGTATAAGCTCTTGAACGACATTGCGAGGGTAATCGGCTTGTACTGCCTCCTGGTTTGTACGACTTCTTGTCGTAAGTCGGTTACTGCCATCACTGAACGGCGTTTCCGGACTTTTGTGCCTAGGAAGCTCACACACCAGGAAGGACATTCCTATACGAAGCATAGATCCGAGAGCATACTATCACTTGTGGCTACACTGTTTAATCTCGCTGTCCCCAGCATAGGCTGGCGGTCGTGGAGAGAGGCTAAATGGAATGCTCGGGGCACCGGTTCTTAGCGGCTTATTGGTCCCAAGCCGGTTCCAACACGATTCCGAAGTTGACAAATTATCGAAAAAATGACGAGTTTCAATGCCGCTTCTAAGCTGCGAGCACATGCAACTGACTAAAATGTGTTTTACTGACTGAAAGGGATCAACCGGGATCGGTTTTCTTGACAAATTGAAACACGACGGACAGGCATGGGGAGCCGGTGCTAATTCCTTTCCAACCCTGCTGGGCATAAAGCGAACTTGTTTGAATCGAATAATCGCTGCCATTTTCAGGTGGAAGTGCGTCCGATGATGTACGTTGCGCTCACCTACGACCATCGGCTCATCGACGGCCGAGAGGCGGTGCTCTTCCTGCGCAAGATCAAGCAGTGCGTCGAGGACCCCGTGACCATCCTGCTCGACCTCTGAGGCCCCTGCCCGCTCATATCCTTTCCGATTCAAGCAATTTAGGCGTCCATGTCCGGCCCCGTTTCCGTCGTCGACGTCCCCGCATGCATCTACTCGATCATTAGGCTTTATTCCCTCTCTCGTCCTCCTCCCGTATTCGATTGATTAGTCAGTTCCCGGCCCCGTAAGATCGTAACTGTATCCGTCTTAATGCCCCCTCCGAGAATGCATGCGCCTATCGCTGTGAGAATGCTTAGCGTGAGAACAATAAAGTTCACAAGAGAGTATGGAACACTGTCGACGAGAGGACGATAAAGGTCTGAAGCAGACTTCGACTTGGCAGCCCCGTGCCGTGCTGGATATCCCGTGCCGTACTGAGCCAAAAATGCCGTGCCGTTTACACTAAAAACGGGACGGCACGGCAAAAAATCGGCATGTTATGTCGCCGTGCCGCTCGTTACGCGGCACGGCGTACGGCCCCCCAAACCTAGTCTGAAGCTAGGCGGCTCTCTAGACGGAAATCATTGACGGACGCTAAAGGAAGACGGATGCCCCCTTGTCGCTAGATTCTAAATGAGAAGTAAATTTCTTAAGTCAAGAATGACTGGTATCTTGAACTTTACGAGACGTAACGCAGGCGTCATTTCTCGCAAAACCGAACCTCATTGTACTCAGTTTTCGATAGCCTTATCGTTTCAAGGATGGACATGAAAAGTTCTTCAGGCCACTTGAAGTTTAGCTATACTCACGAAATTACGTCAGCTTCTAGAAGTTTTACTTCTACTCGGCTCAGGACGAGGTCCGATTTTCCCCGGTGTGCCAATGAGCCGCTGAGATCAGCTTACAAATATTTAACACGTTTCACGGGTTTGGCTATTTGATGCTCTCTACACGTCGTCTGCTCTGTGCCCCACTTTATTTAGCGCATTCTTGATTATTTCCTATTTCATTCGCAGAAACTTAGCAGTAACATAAGGTAAGCTTGGCCTCAGCGTCCTTTGGAACTCGACGCGAGGCCGTTTTGGCGGCTCGTCTACGCATTACTCATTATAAGGGCAGGTGAATGCAACATTGACTCAAGAATCTGTGAGTTTCCCAACTCGAATTAGCTTTCATTTCACTGTGAAGAACCACAATGCAGCATACGAATTTTCGGAATGAGTGTCCCACACAATAAATTGTTTTGCAGTCAATACATACGCACCCACCTACCGACGTTCTGGACCATTTCTGTGCTAGCGTTTTCTGGAAGCTCGCAAATTTCAAGCCTGATTTTTGTGCATTATAACCGGCAGGAAGCGCTCCTTGTCGAACCCTTGCTGTGCCGTTATCATCCGACTAGAACGATAACCCTTTTGCGAGTTGTACGACAACAATGGTGCAACTAACTTTGGCGTAAGACGTTTTTTCATTGTGATGAGCCTTGTCCGTACGTTAGTTGTCGGACCGTCGTCGTAACGCATTTTACCAACCTCCATGCCGTATCCGTACCTCAACATAGACTTGGCGGAACCGCCTCCCGTATGGTACTTTTTCTTTCCCTACTGACCACACCGTACCGTTTTCCGTTCCGTAGAGTACGGCACGGCGAACGGAACGGCGAAAAAAAGAATGAAACGTCTTCCGTGTCATTATACACTAGAACGCCACGGAACGGCGTCAGTTTTCGAAACGTACTATACTCCGCTTTGTACCAGAACGGGAGGGAGTACGGCCTCGTTTTGACACCCTGCGGTGCCGTGTTCTGTGCCGCTAAAACGGGAAGCGGTACGGTACGGCGCAACGTTGTTGTACGAGATTATAGATCAGTCGTGAACCACATGTACCAGCAATTACTCAACGCACGGATTCAGGCACTCGCGGGCTCTTTCTTCGCGCACTAAGCGGCTGCGAGTCGCCGTCTACTAATCAACTAATCGTTCACTTCCGTCATCCGTCCAATCCTTTCGTCAAACTCATCGCAAAACATGGATCGTCCGAGCACTTCCGCAACACTGTCGTCATCAAGTGATCTTCCGCGAGAGATTCAGACCTTCATCTTCATGGACTTCGAGACGACGGGCCTCATCGACTCGGACAGCCGGGACCCGCTTGAGAAGAAGGCCGTGCCCGGCCAGAGGAATCGCAACCTCGAGGAGCTGCTCAAGGCGTACATTCGGCTCGGTAAGCACGCAGTGGACAGTTAAGTACTGACTGTCCTAAGGGACCGTTCTGCCGTTGTTCCCGGCCTTGAAGGCGTGTTGCTGGGCGGTTTTGCCATTACCGAAACCGACAGCGGTTATAGTGGCCCTTCTGTTCTGCTCAGTTAGTATGGCCCACATGAAGGTGTTTGGAGGCTAGTTGACGGCATTCATACCGTATTGGTTCTAATAGTAGACGATCGTCTTCTAATATTCGATAGTCAAATTTTCGAGGATTTCGTAAGAGTCGTAAAGGGTCCCCCTGTAGATTAAGCAATATTTCTCGAAATTTTGGTGGTAAAAAGTTCTCGTCGAGAATGAATAGTTATGGTCTAAAACGTATTCTAAACATGTCTCTATGACAAGTCAACTTTCAAATTTTTAGCGCTCGTCTTCTATTAGGGGTCGTCTTCTATTAGAACCCGCCTTCTATTAGAACCAATACGCTAGCAACGATCTAATAACGCAGCAGTGCCTACCGGAAGTCTCGTAAGACTTAGACACCCGTAGCCTAGTCCGTACCTCACCGTACTCCATCACGTAGTATCCGTATGGTACGGAGCACAGTACGGGTTCCGCACGGTACCGTGCTAGCGCAGTACGGTACTTCATCTCGCTGAAAACGTACTATCAAGCGCCTAAGTACGGCCTTAATACGGGTCGCACCGTATTCCGGGACGTATTTTATGGTACGGGAAGGCCAGTCCGGTACGAAATATGGTACGGGAGGTGGGCGCTTAAACCCAGTCGCATTGCCATTTTCCCGGTTTCAAAAATCTCGGACTTCCCTACCGGTGTCTGTTCAGGTCCTCCCGAAAGCCGGCAGGTTAATATACCTTGTCCCCTCGCACCTGAGGACTCAGTATAGGCCCGTTAGCAATTATGGTGCATAGCATTTATCTTTTTTTGAGAGTAGATGTTCCTCTTTTTCAGGCTACGACCGTCCCGAGCAAATGCCGAGGATCACGGAGATGTCGTTCGTCGCCGTCCCAAGGCCCATCTTCGTCGAGGCAATCGAGAACATGCAGACGCTGAGCAACCTCCTCGAGGAGGACGTCGAGGAGCCGTTAACCGTTAGCGCCGCCGTGAACGTGCACACCAGGCAGCTGAATCCGCAGCTTACCGAGCGCGATTGGGTCGAGTACGAGCGACAGCGGCGGCAATGCGATTGTGAGTTTCCTCATAACCTTACTGTGTATAATTCCGGCTAAAATTCTGCGTCCCCAAGCGTCGATGAGCGGTAGGACCGCTGAAAGGCAGGTCCCAGACCCTCGGGCCTATAGCCCGGTGTCGGTCATCAGAATCTTGCCACGCTCTTTTACTATTTTTTAGTCAATTATTGCTCCATTTTTGTCGATAAGTTCGCAGTGATTCCCAAAACTTCAGCTCAATTTCGGCTGTGCATGTCGGTAATTTTCCCTTTTTCCCCAGTAATTACTCAGCAGTTGTGACAAAAAAGATCTCTGGATTATCCGGATTTTACGGGAAGTCCCGACCGCGGTCTCTCGCCCCCGGGATCTCGATTCTTGTCCCGGGCCAGTCCCCTGCCAGTTCCAGTACGATGCGACCCGGCACTGCTTTTTCGAATATTTCTTCAACTCAAAAGAACTCTTGCGCATTGTTTATGCGCCTACTTTCAGCAATGTACCTGAGCCGCGCGGACCTCGTCGTCAAGAACACCTTCCCTGAGGAGTGGCCCGGTGTGCTAAATTTCCTGCAGCTGGTGAAGAAGCCCGCATGCTTCGTGGCCCACAACGGCGCTCGCTTCGATTACCGGATCCTCTTCTGCGAGCTCAGCCGCCACGGGCTACTCGAGACGCAGTCGCTACCGGACCACGTAAGAGTTCAAGCCACTGTGTCGCTATAACTTACTGAACTGAATGGGACCCAATGCAGGCCAGGTTCAGTTTAATGCCAGAAAAATTATGTTTCGGTCCTTTGAGGATCCTGACTGAACTTACGAGATTGATGAACTTCATTTAACTGGACTGAATCTGACGCGGTCCGGTTCAAGTTCAGTTCTATGCCCGAGAAGTGTCGCCAGTGCATAAACTGCTTTAAGCAAAGCATGGACCAGACCATGTAAGGGATAAAGCCAGTGCTTCACTGAACTTAGCGGTTCATCGAAATGAACTGAACCAGACCCGGTTCAGTTCAAGTTCATTCATGCCTGAAAAGTGCCTGCTTACATACACTGCTTCAAGTGCATTATATCAACTGACTAAGCGTCCTTTTCAGATCTACTTCCTCGACTCATACCTGACGTTCATGGACATTGAGAAGGAGTACCACGCTAGCGTCGGCACCGCGGTCCGGTGCATCGACTGGCGACTGGGTAAGTCCCAACAGGAAGGCATCCTGGGTGATCATTTAAAACTTGACCTTGTGTCTTTTCATTTCCGCTTATATCACCGTACATTCTAGTGACGCAAGCCGTCATGTACGCCGCTAACACGCCGCAGAAGAAGGGCGATCGCGTCGACGAGCAGGGCTACCTGGAAACCAGTGCTACCAAAACGTCGGTCTCTGCGCCATCGACGCCTTTGCGGGACGCGAAAATGGAGCGAGCGTTGAAGCGTCGTATGCCTCGGCTCCATCTGACGCCGGACGCCAAGAGGACACCCGTCAAAGACGTCGGCAGCGGTAGCGAAACGGCGCAAGATTCGCCTTCGGGGTAGGCAAACAAACAATTATCGTTGTCTTCTGTACTTACGCAGACAAAATTAAGCTTGAAACTCACGTCCTTAAAACCAGCGCTCGAGAACACACATTTAAAAAAGAACACATGACAGTCATAAAATATTTTTATTATATTTTTTTCTCTGGGAACGCATCCCAATCTGGGAAATTAAATATTTAGCGGCTTTAAAAAGCAGAATTTTAATTTTTTAAAAAACAATTGTTTTAAAAATAGGGAGATTTTCAGAAATTTTTGTTTTCTTGGTGGACCGATTTGCCTGACTGTGATTGATTCAGGAATGCCAGGAGACGCCTTTTCGACGACCTCTCGGAAGCGCATCCGCTTCGGTTTATGCGCAAGGACGACTGGTCTCCGGCAAAGAAGCGCCGTCTACGCGATCACATGTTCAAGTAAGCCGGTTACACGCTATATGAAGGCTCAAATGAATTCTTTTTAGTCGATCGGACAATGGCAACTGGCACTTCGACGATCATCGCGCGTATAAGCACTTCAGCGAGAGAGGCAATTTCAAGCTGGGAACGCTCTTCAGAGAGGTAAGCACAGTCCCTCTCGACGTTGTCAGGCGCTCGCCTTCAGCTGACAAACGACGATTTCCGTGCTCATCGAGCGCAGGAGGATTGCGAAGCTCTTCTGCAAACCTGCGCAGCGTATGGAAAGGATTTCCTCGACTACGCGGACACCTATCGAGCGGACTTTCGGTAGGTTGCCCCTACGCTCGGACTTACTTGGCACGATAGAATTTGCGTAAAACTTATCATATAGCGATGAAGGTCAAATAAGAGTTACGGGAAATACATGCACTATGCCAAGCTGTAAGCATGCGTGCGTGCTCTTGTGCGTACTAGCTGATACTGCATGGAGAAGCATGCATGTGTGTTCTACGCCTACTAAGCGATACTGTCCGCAGTAGTACCTATAGATACGTTTTCGTCAAGCGTACTAAGTGGTACGCCGGCTACAATCGTGCCGCTCATGCATAGTAGGTTTTGCACGCAGAATCATGATCGCGTGCCGTCATGCGTACTAAAGAATATCGCATGCAGAATCATACACGCCTGCACTAAAACGGTGTCGCATGCGGAAACGTACATGCGTGCCGTCATGCGTAATGAAACTTAACGCATGCAGAAGCATGCGGTCATGCATACCAAACGGTACTGCATGCAGACCTTGAAATGAGTATTCGCCACGCGTACTATGCGGTCCTGCATACTGAAGCATACACGCGTGCCGTCATGTTATCGCGTGCAGACGTATACATGCATTACTGTCTTGCGTACTAAAAGATAGCTGCTGCATACATGCGTGCCGGCATGCGTACTATGCGGTACTGCACACAGACGCATGAATGCGTGTGCGTATGCGTATAAAGCGGTACCGCATGCAGCATTTTCACGTGCGCTTTCGCCATGCATAGGATGCGGGCATGCATGCACCATCATGTACGCATGCCGCCATGCGTACTAAACCGTACCTCAAGCGGAAGCATGCGCTTCGATCCTGTCCTGATGACCGCCAGCCGATTTCCCACTGTTCAGCGAGGGACAATACGCCGCCCTTGCATAAGCCTATCATCTTCCTACCTTGCTGACAGTCTCTTTTAGATTTTTTCGTCCGTACTCCGCACGTCCCGACGCGAAAAAGGTCCAGATCGCGGTCGAGTCGACCACCACGACGACCACGACCACTGTGAAGAAGTCCGTCTTGAAGGCAGCCGACGCCGCGGAAGCTGTTCCAAATGAGCCCGAATTGGAGGACTCACGCTTGCCGGAGGAAACCGAAGCGACGTCATCTTCTACCGGAGCGGCAGAAGGACGAAAGCGAACTGTGAACGACGATGACGACGACGACGGCGGATGGCTGAAGGCTAAGCGGAAGCCGCTATGATCCTCTCATTGATTTAAGATGTTACATCACTAATCTGTCTTCGCGAAAGCCGCTCTAATCCTTCTCATTAATTCAAGACGGCTAATCACTAATCTGCCTTCAGGAAGCATTTATTTCACTTACTCTCTTCACTTATCCTACTCATCGATCGTAAATTACTGCGGTACTGGAATAAAATCGCAAAAGCGGTATTGTCCGGCACGAATGCAACGAAGCGGACGGGCATCCAGGAAAGACTTACCAGGAAAATTCACCGCGGAGAACAATAATTTTGCTTTCGAGCTGAGCTGAAAAACCGCAGAGAATCGGTAAATCTGCCATTTAGACCCATTCCGGTACCAAAAAATTATATCAAAACCAATCAGCATTTGATACCGGTTAAGACGCGATTCCGCCCAGCCCTACAGCCTCTCCCGGCTTAAGGTGACTCGACGCATACCACTAGGCCCAGCCGGGCTGGGGTTGTGTCTTGTGACACAGCAAGGATCCTAGCCTGTCAGGGCTCTTAACTTTCACGAACTTCGCTAAGGTTACTGTTGCTTGAGTGTATCGACGGTCCACCTATGTCCAGGGTTAAGCGAAATTGCCCCAGAATACACTGCATTTTGTACGAGCCTAGGGCCCTAGCCCTACAAGAAACCACAGAAATGCATATCACTTCACAATATGGTCCCTTTTATTGTTCGCTTAGAGCATCCATCCAAGTCGCAAACCGTACGTAATGCAATTAGACAAAAGAGTGCAACGAGCAAAGCAGCGTACGCCAACGGTTGAGCGGGCCCAAAAGACGCAGAAAAGGTTAAAACAGTCGTTGCTGGAACTTGAGAGGGCTAAAGTGTTATTATGCAAGGAGGCTTACTTATGGCAAGACTTGAGAACAACAACATGGGGAACGAAGAGGAAAACAGGAACATTATTATGGAAGTGAGACGGATGACCGGACCTGACGCAGGTGTTGACAAACTCGAAAGGCAAAAAAATGGTGTCTGGATTTTTGTATTGCGCATTCCTTCAGGTTTGATGCTCGTTTTGCATAAGAGTCTTTCTTCAGAATTACGTTAAAAGCACGTCGTTATTTTTTACTTCCTTATTTTTGCAGGTTTTCACACAACAAAAAACCTTCCAAAAATGATAAATACGCAGACAAAGGCTCAACAAGGAGGGAATGTCGTGGTTAGGCACTGGTCTCGCGGAACGTCCTCGTGTACTGGACTCGCTCCTGCGGTCGGCCGTTCATCGGCGCGTTCTTGTAGTTCTGGAGCAGCGGGTCCTCCTGGTCGGCGTAGTAGCGGTCGGGTCGACGGTCATCGCTAAAACAAACTCGTTTATTGCAGTGGTAATAGCGTTCGATATGTTAAAACGAGCAGTTAGGAAAGTGCAAAAAGAAAATGCCCAAACACCGAAATACCGCCAAAGTATGATTCATTCAATGACAATGCCGACGGGCTTAGAGCCAGCGGATTCTCATTCAGTCTTTGTCAGCACCGAAATCATACTATGCTACGGAGCCCTGTTGCGCAAGTCACGTGCACAAAAAAATTAGCCAAAAATCACTCGCTAAATTACCTGGCTTTACTACATAATGTGTAGTAATCCAAAAGATATCCAAAATCATACAGACTCAAAGCTGGACGAAAACCTGGCGAAGTTCGACGCAAACAGTCTGTCTAAACAAAGGCCTCAAACTTTGACCGAAAGGGGATGCGATAAAGCGCCGTATTGAACCTTGAACCGTACCGCACTAGTACGGTACGGATTACGACTCCGCACTGACGCATTAGTTGTACCACTGTCCGTGCCGTATGGTGCGGTATGGCACAGGCTAAAAAAAGACACACGAAAGCCCTTTTTGGGCTCAACGTTACTCGTCGGAATTCGGGACGCGCCCTCTACACGGTCCTTTCGAGAATTTTTCGAGGCATTCTGCCAACGGCGAACGAGCCGTAATTAAATTAACCTAGTTGAAAATAAATTGGAACATGGAGAATAAAAATTAATTAGTCTGAATCTAATGGAGCCAAGGTGGGACCGAATTCTACTCGACGATTTGAATACTTTAAGCAGGAATGTGTCGTTTCTAAGAATGCTCCTAATGGGTGCGTTCCTATACTTTTGAAGCGGTGCTGTGCAGAAGCTGTTCCGAGCCGGCCGACACCACCTGAACCCCCTTCGTTGGCGTTAGGCATGGCAGCCGGCGTTGGTACGTAAGCACACGAAGCAGCCGGACGGACGTCTGCAGCAGCGCAGCGCTGTGGACGGACATTGACGGTGGCAACCTACTTTGAGTTGAGGTCATTGCTTGCGTAGAGGGCGGCGATTGGCAAGAAGGGCGAAACTGGCGAAAGAAGAAGGAGGTGTGTACTGGAAGGCGTAGAGAGCAGCAGCAGGCGCAGCGCAGCATGCAGCGCCGCAAAGTGCAGCGGCAGCGGCACAGCGCAGCGTAGGCAGTGAGAGAACGAAGAAGGGCACATGGCATGAAGGCGAAATGGCGACGTGGAGTGGAAATATGAAGTGGAAATACGGTGAAACTGAGGCGATTTGCGGCGCTGCGGCAGCGCGGCGTTAGACGGAGGTGTTGTTGAAGCCGCGACGCGGCGCCGTCGGCTGCCACTCCACGCGAACGTGCTCTACGCCGGCGGGGCGGCGGTAGTCGTCCGGCTCGAACAGCTTTCTTAAAGTGCGAAACGAAAGTCTTTGTCGGAAAAGACACTCTCTAAGCTAGTTGGAGAACAGAAAGTAAGCACTACTTGGACGACTAACTGCTGGCGCACAAAGCATTTGATTTCAGAGCAGTTCTACAAGTTTCCCTGGTGAACAGCAGGCTTAATGCGGCCCATAAAGTGACGGTATGGCCTTTCTTGCCCATATTAACGTTTTTTTACCTGTGTGTACTGTTACACAGCTTTTGTGCACGCTTAGGCTTAGGCTGCTCCTTAAGGCTTAAGTTGAGGAAAGCCTAAACTCATAAGGGCCATTTGTTCCACAGGGGCAAAATGTACTTTCTAAAGCAAGAGTCTCGTGCCAGTGTCCGTTCCGTGCTGGACCCCCGTGCAGTTACCCGTTCCGTCCAGGACCCACCTGTGCCGGGCTCCGTGCCGTGCTAGCACGGCCTCAGCAGGGAATGGCACGCAAAACAAATGTTTTTCGTCACGTTCTCCACTAAAGCGGCACGGAAAATCCGGAATGGAAAACGGCCCATCTGGACCACCTGCCGTGCCGGGCCGTTCCGTTCTCAGGACGGCACGGAGCACGGAACAGACCCGTCCTGTTTCACTACTCGCTAACTTTATGAGGCAGAGGGCGTCCATGGGAGTAGTCGGATGCCGAGGGATTCGAAGGACGTCTACCCCTGGAGCTCGGCTTAAGCAGGACCGTACGCACGCTTCGAACTTCCCTGCCCTAGACTATGCTACGCTCTACCAATCCGAACACAGACCTTGAGCCGGACGAGGTGAAGAACTTGTACGTCGTGGCGAGCGCGCACAAGAAGGCGGCCATCCATGCGATGGTGCCGAGCACGTGGAGGTAGAAGGCGTAGCCGATCTGCTGCTCGTAGGTGCCCACCATGCCCTGCACGAAGCGGACGTCGACGCGGTTCGCCGCCAGGAAGAACACGCCGTCGGCGATCACCGAGGAGAGCACTGAAAGAAGTAGCAGTAATTGGCTACAATAGGGATTTTAGCGGAATGTAAGCTCTGAACCCTTCTCTGAATGCGCGCTATGCTGTAAAGAGAAGGCGGACGGCAGCTAATCTATGAAGTCCTAGACTTACACCTCGGTACGGTACGCCTCGGTACCGTTCTCCGTACCGTACTGACACACCCGTACCCGAAGGCGTACCGAACTAACCATCGCGTACCGTGCTACGTACCGTAGAGTACGGTACGGCACATATTAAGCCGTCCTATGGCCCGTACTAGTGCACTTTTAGCCAGAGAATGATGCCGTACTGTACTCCGTACTGCATAAGTACGGTTGGGAATCCCGTACTAGACCTGTGCCGTGCCGTAAGATACGGTACGCAGCACGGTACGGCACGAAACACGGTTCCTGTAGTGCTATATAGGAGGATGCCTACCGCGCATGAGACTTACATGCGATAAAGAGCGAGATCGTGAAGACGAACGCAGTCGGCGGGAAGCACGGCGCACAGACGCCGGTACAGATTGAGATGAACGCCACGAATTGGCTGAAGATGATGAAGAAGAGGATCACCTTGTGCCAGCCTAAAATACCGAGTAAAGCGCTAGAACAAAACGATTTTTATGGCAAGCCAATTCCCGCGCGAAAGTTCGATTCAAAGGCGTAAAACTTAAAAACAATCATTTTATAAATTTCTCGCTTTTGTTCAATTTATATCATTAATTAAGTTTCCATAAAATTATTTAGTCTTCCGCAAGAAAAATTTTTTTTATTTTTAAATTCTACAAAAATAATGAAGAATAGCTTGCAACTTCCACATACACACTCAACTGTTTTCAGTTCTCAAACGTACCCCAGAATTTGTGGTGCTCCGACTCGCCGGCCGCGCCGTCCTGGTCGATGTTGTTCAGCGTGTTCTCGATGACCAGCTCCGCGGAGTTGTCGAACTTGTACATGCAGTGAAGCGGCGTCTCGTCGTAGAAGTCACCGACCGCGACGACGTGCTTCTCCGCGCGAATGCAGTCCCACCAGAGGCCGTGCTAAAGAAGTTGTTTGACGTATACAAGAAAACTTCCACACGAGCCCACTCAGGGGTATCGGCGATACAACAGGCAGGAAAGTAGGGTTCTACCAGGGCTGGCGGGACCCGAATCGGCATCGAATATCGGTCGTATTTTGCACTCATGAATCGAGTCTAGATGACGCACCGTTCCGTGCCGTTCAACCATACTTACGGCATATGACTGCCCACGAGCGCATGCTGGGATCGAAACTTTGGACATTGTGAGAGTCTTGATGCGTGCGCGTCCTTCCGCTTGCCTACCTGGTGTTCCGCTCGGAATTCCCGAATGTCGACGACTTGCCAGGCGGGCGAGAACACTCCGGCAATGGTCAGCCCGAGGCCGAGAAGGATGAGCAATATCGAGACGACGAGAAGCGCCTTCTGGACGGCCATGCTCGCCATTGTGGGCGGTGAACGGGCCTTAGAAGGCTAGATATTCGAATGCTAGGACAGACTGCAGCGGACCTCGGAGTTTCTGTAAGGAAATGTTCAGCTGCTTATTCGCAGGGTTTAGGGTCAACTTAGACGCGAAATTTTCAGCGTTAACGCGTATTATGGGCACAGAACGGACACAAGAATATACGAATACGCGTGGGATACGGAAGGCTGTAAGCACGAGTATGCTGAACCAGCGCCTATGTTCACGCAATAAAAGACGCAATTAGGTTTTGATCGCCCCTACGCGCGAAAATCGGGTCAGTGGTGTTGGAACAGCCTGGCATTGACACCCTTACGCTAGAGAAGAAGCCCAGAAATTAATAACGTCACCATTCTTCTTGCTCTAGCATCAGCACGATTAAAGCCGACTTGCATACTCCCGCATAAGAGTAAAAGTCCACGAGATCCGTGTCTGCGTCTGCCGAAAAAGATATGTACCGTACGTCGGTTTAGAAGCGCAGTGTCTAGAGCCCACTTCGAAATGCACGGAACAGTATTAAAATTAAAAGAAACCTGCAAGACTAAGATATCCGTATGTTGCTAGTAAAAACCTGGATTAAAACGTTTGCGAATTTTCCCAAAATTTTGCTTAATAAAATACTGCTTGATTGGCAATAACAATAACTGTGAAAATCACTGCCTCGAATCAATCCCATTTCTGGTCCCGGGTCCGGCCAACATCACATCCAATGGAAAAATCACATCCAGTCGAACGCGGATTAATAATAGCCGCTCAGAACTATGTTAGCACTCTGCTACTGCCTGCCGGTTTATTGGTCCTGGCATGGTGCTCATGTTTACCTCACCAAACTCCCTCCTGATGGGTGAAACTAATCCAATCGACGGAAACGGGTTGTCGTTGGTGCGCGTCGCGTCACCTTTTTGTTTACGAAAGGAAGCGACAAGAGTCGCGAGGAGCGGGCCGTGTCACTTGACACCTTCTCGGGGCATCGCTACCTTCCATCAGTGTCAAACGCGTCGCGATGCAGCGAAGGACGGCGAATCAAAGCGCAATAAAAACGCTTGTCGAAGGACATTGGTTTTTACACAAGCGGCAGAAATCGGGAGGGAAGCAGGGTAGAGAAGCCTAAACCGATTGTGATGAACGGTAAGGGACAATTAACAGGAGTCCTCAAAAGCGTGCGTCGTCGAGCACCGAAGGAGCTTTCACGTTAGTGAAAAGGGAAGGAAACTTTAAAAAGGGCTGTGCCGTCTCTACGGCGAAACGAAACCAAAATCGGAACACCGAAGAGATCCAGGACAAAGCCGAAAATGAAGCCCTGAAACCAAAGCTCGCCTATCCTTGCTTCAAAACGAGCAGTTTTGACCTGCCTCGCAAAAAAGACCGGCACGGAAGTTGCTATGGAAACTATGGCGGAATTCACTTCGATGCAAAAAAAGGAGAGAAATGTTTAAGTCCATCATATTAGACGACTGTTGCAAAACCTGGTCCGCTACATTCCCTATGGAGGCGCGACAACAACCCTGGTTTGTTGTGTCTCTGACGCTGGACAGAACAGTAAGGGAACATCAGTCGGATCGATATGCGGATATGTTTTTAAGAGCATGAAATACGATTTTTTAAATAAAACCTGACTGCCGCTGGAGGTACCTGACGCTGCTTCCGCGACGGTTTTTTTGCTTCCTCTTCTTTGCGTTCCGCTATGGAGTGCTTATCTTGGGCTTACAGTTAGCATCTGGGTGAACTTTCAGGGGAATGCCTGGTCCTTGCAGACGGCGAAAACTTGACGGACCGTATCTCATGAACAGGATTCTACACAATTATGCGTTGCATTGCGATAAGAGTCAGAACTGTACGAAAATATTGAATCATGCCCCTTTTGTCAACCGCTTAAACCTAAGGGCCACTTGTAATGTTAGCGTGTAAATACAATCGATCGCTACTTGAAAGACGACGCAAACGGAATAAAAGGAGGTAGGGCGTCACATGCGCGCAGCCGGTCGCGACCTCAAAACGAC